>JBBPDB010000032.1:5237884-5262662 GCA_037974465.1 Brachypetersius altus | reverse complement strand
CTGTAGACCGTCTCACCTCCTCTCTGTAGACCGTCTCACCTCCTCTCTGTAGACCGTCTCACCTCCTCTCTGTAGGCCGTCTCACCTCCTCTCTGTAGGCCGTCTCACCTCCTCTCTGTAGGCTGTCTCTCCTCCTCTCTGTAGGCGTCTCTCCTACTCTCTGTAGGCGTCTCACCTCCTCTCTGTAGGCGTCTCACCTCCTCTCTGTAGGCTGTCTCTCCTCCTCTCTGTAGGCCGTCTGTCCTCCTCTCTGTAGGCGTCTCTCCTCCTCTCTGTAGGCATCTCCTCTCTGTAGAACGTCTCACCTCCTCTCTGTAGACCGTCTCACCTCCTCTCTGTAGGCGTCTCTCCTCCTCTCTGTAGGCATCTCTCCTCCTCTCTGTAGGCCGTCTCTCCTCCTCTCTGTAGGCGTCTCGTCATCGTTGTTGATCAGGCCCACAGTGGTGGTATCATCAGTAAACTTGATGATGGTGTCTGGACACACAGTCGTTTCAGTTGCTGCACAGGTTTTACGGAAGTCCCACGTAAATTGTGAGTAGAGCTTGTGCAGGCAAGGGACGCTGTGGTTTCGTCAGCAGATGGGTCAAAAACCAGGTGGTCACATAAATCAATGTAACACTGGCGCTAGCCTAACAGTCTCATAGAGACACACTGAAATCCTTCCTTAGGGGTCTATGGAGGGTTAGGAGTGCCAATATGAAATATATAAATATGTCAATAATATGTCAATTAAATTTAAAAATAGTTTCAAATGGGAAATATATTGATAGATAACTACTTGAATGTGTCATTAAATATTTAAAATGGGAAATAAAAACATAATTACATAAATGTGATGTTAATTATTTAAATTTGGAAAAAACATAATCAATTAAATGTTATATATTGTCACGGTCTGGCCAGCGGCCGTTAAGGGTCGCTGCTATTATGTTTCTTTTCTGTTCTGCCCTGTTTGCTTTAGTTTCCCCTGTGTGTGTCTTGTATTCTCAGTTGCTGTTTATGCTTTGGTTCTGTCTGTGTCCCGTTTATTAGGTTCCCTCTGTGTCAGGGGTATATCCTCACGTGTCTATATATTGGTACCTGTTCCGGTCCCCTGGTGTCACGTGTTCCCCACCTGTCTCCTGTTTGTGTTCCCCAGGTGTCTTGTGTTTCCCCTGCCCAGTCTCGTGTATATAAGTCAGTGTCTGTCATGTGTTCCTCATGTGTCCATCGCCTCATGTTCGCCTCGTTTTCCCTGCCTGTGTCCTGCCTCGTGTTTGTAACCTGCTTAGTAGTTATTGGAGACCATCGTGTCTGTTTTTGTTCCCTTTTTGTTTTCTTTAATAAAGTACTCTGAAGCATGGAAACCTGCGTATCTGCCTGTACTTGGGCAAGAGGTAAATTGCGAGGGCCGGTTGGACCCCGGCCTCGTGACACCTTTATGAATAAAAACCTAAAAATAATACAAAATGAGGAACAATTTTAACCATATAAGAGATCCAATACAGCACAACACAATACAGCATAACACACTGTGATTACGTTATGAACAAAATGACATATTGTCATTGTTGGTAAATACTGTTATTGTGACATTCTTTTGATTATTTCAAAACAAAGGTCCTGCAATTTGTTCTGCACTCTTTCAACCAAAATTATTTACCATTTTGTGAATCCCCTAAATCATCTAAACACCTCCCAAACATTCATCTGGATCATCTTCAGGTTGGTCGGCACACAATAAAAAGTATGTGATTTGTTACAGGGCAAATTGCAGCCCTGCAGAACGTCAATAATGAAGAATAGAAAAGCCATACCTACACACTATACACTCTACACACTGTGCCTAGTGAGTTGTGCATGTGACCATCAGAACAGTGTTCTTACTTTGCTACTGAAATGAAACACCTAGTATTTGTTTTTCTGAGGTGTAATGATGCCACTAAGCCGAGAGCTGTGGAGAATAATACTGAGATGTTCTCTGACATCTTCGTCTGTACTACTCTCCACATTCACTGCCGACTATAAACAAATAGACCACCCACACAAGGGAGGGAGTGGGGGCACAACAGTGGAGCACTGACAAGATGATACATTAATGGCATGTGGCATAAGGTAGTGACATAACAGTGTGTATGAATCATGTAGCTCGCCACACAGGTTAATTTGCAACACCCACAGTTTCAAATGTACTGTGGAATATGTTCTGTGCTGAGGCAGAAAAAGCTTGTGCTTGCAGAGAGCAGCGCAGCAAGCAGGCTGTGCCATTCTCTGTGGATCCACATCCAGTGAAATAAATAAATAAATAAATGGTCCATAAGCCCCTGGAATTCCACACATGTAAGAAAAACTCCCACTACAGGCACACCTCAGTAATCCTAATTGAGTGTGCAAACACAGCACTTCCACACGGACCTGCATACCATGCACATTTGTTGGCAATTAATGGACAGCAAAATAAACAAGCCCATATCAGCCAGCCCAGAAGGAGCGCCAGAGGACCCGCTCTGTGTGTGTGGGTGTTAATGCCTGTAGAGTGAGGTCACATTAAGAGACGGGGACTTTAGGAAGCAGGGGAGTTGTCAGGAATGTGCCTAATGAACAGACGAAATTATTGATAATTCTGTGGAAATGTAATGCAAATGTAAATACAAAACAAGACTGCCTCGCCTAAGGCCTTGTTCAGAAAGGCAACTCAAATCTGACATTTCGACAAATCTGATTAGAGCAGCATAATATTTTGTGCAGTCTGAAAGTAAAAAAAGCGAGGTGAAACTTTGTGATATACCAGGCATTTTTAAATCTGATTCATTTTTTTCACACTTGCATGGTGAGTGGCAGTTCATTACATCAGAATGTGACAAGAAAGTCAGTGCCAGACATCACAAATTACAGTTTAAACCTAGAAGCCTTAAGATTTTAAACAACATTTAGATTGCATCATACTAGATAACACATTACTGTATGCTGTTGTTTTACAGTTACTTTCAGTAAAGATATCACTGAGTAGTAATGGTAGAGCAGGTTAGCATTTTAGGTGTTATCTGTTGACCAGGTCAACCAGATCTTATGTGTTATTCATACTGCAGTTGAGATTACTTGAGCATGATGGTTTTGCTGTTACTGGTGGTTTTGCTGGAATACACATCAAGTTCCATGCCTGTAAATGCAACCAGTTTGGCAGTTTTGCCTGCTCCTGCCTAGTCAGCACACGTTGTTGCTATGGCAACCAGTAAGGATATTCCAGCATTAGTGACTGCAGTCTGACCGTGCCAATCCAACTACACAACAGCTTTAGGAAACAATCTAATTTGCCACAATATGAAAATTTGGCGAAGTCAGCCAAACATAAAATAGTTTTTAGGATGTAATGCGGTCCAACTCAGACAAAATTCAATATAATATTTATCTAAAATCACTACATCCAAAATTCCAACTTGTGCTAAACCAATACCAGTAAACCAATATGGACAGTTTGTCTCCAAGCACTAATAATAGGTCAAATATTTGAGCTAGATTTCCACTACATATTCATTTAAACTGAAGCTATTCTGAAGCAAAACACATTATTCCTCTCTGTATTTCAAAAACAATTTATTTCAAGGTTAGCACAATGTCCTACATCAGAGCTGAAAAGAACCTCTTCAGGAATTTGCATCTCCATATACAGAGTACGTGTCCATCCAGCAGAATTTGTGGAATGATAAAAACTATATGAAATCTCAAGAGGGCTTGACATAATAGAATACAGTTTGATCATTTAAATTGCACAAAGCCTGTAGGTAACGGTGGAAAATCCACATCTTTGAATGATAATGGACTGAAATGTAAGTTTTAAAAGAACACTGGCTCGCTCTGACTTAAAATCTCCAAAAGCCTCTCTCTGAACAACAAAACCTAACAACTGCTAATAAGATTCATGTTGACTAATTTGTATTCTGTTTCTCTGTAACACTGAATCTGGAATGAACTCAAACAAAGATTTGGCAAGTTTACAATTCCAGAGGTTTATATTCGTAAAGGAAAGTGTTTTTATTAGTGCTGGGCCGTTAACGCGCGATAAAAAAATATCGCCGTTAATCTATTCACAAAGTTGAGTTGGGAGCTGGGTCTATACTACGCAAGCTATGATGACTTTCACCTTGATATTTTAGCGCGGATTTACTCTTTCTCTCTGTCTGTCTGTCTGTCTGTCTGTCTGTCTGTCTCTCTCTCTCTCTCTCTTTCCCTCTCTGGTTCATGACTTTTCCGGATCGCGCCCGTTTTAAACCTGTCTCGCTCTCTCTGTTTCTCTCTCTCGCACGCGCTCTCTCTCTCTCTCTCTCTCGTTCGTGACTTTTCCGGAGTGTGCGGATCATCTCTCTCTCTGTCTCTCTCTCTGTCTCTCTCTCGCTCTCCCTTACTCTCTTTTTCTCTCTCGTCCCTGACTTTTCCGTATTTAAACCTCGGGTTTATATTTACATTTTCTTTAAGGGTAGTGTAATTGAAAATGAACATTTGGAGGCATATTTATCGTTTACTCTATAAAAATAGGCATTGGGATCATTTTTTTGGGGGGGGGGGCTTCAGACCTTCGGCAGAATTCCAATGAGCCATTTTAATCTAGATTACTCTATAGATTAATTCCAAGATTACAGTGAGATTAATCTAGATTAAAAAAAAGGCTTTATCAGAGAATTCAAAAAAATAAATAAAGCTTTTTTAGATCGAATGACAAATGTGTTTTTCTACAGTGGGGGTTAAAGGCTCTGATGTTGGGCCGAGAGCTCTTGATGGTGCCACGCAGATGTCTCAGAATGATATGCCCCGCTTAGAATAGTCCTCCCTGGGGGTGGCCAAGTGCACATTAAGCAGGCATGGCATAAGGGCTTAGGGACAGTGGCTCTGTTGTGTGCCGTGCGTAACAGAACTGTGACTAAGCTGGCTGCCATTGCTCCCTGGCCATCCCCGGTCAAAGCTCAGCACCGCCTCACACCACCAGGCTCCACTAAGCTCTCCCACAGCCTCTGACCCACTTTATTCTGCTCAGTAATTAAGCTTCTGCTCCATTATCCTCATACCAGGGTGCACGCTTCACCGGTGCATGTGCGGGCCAGCACGAGTGTTGTCACAGCTTTAATGAATCTGCTTTTTTAAGCTTGGGGCCACCCTAGCCTGACCCTCGTGTTGACAAATAAATGAAAGTCTCGTTCTCTTTTGATAAACTGCATATAAATACTCAGTGCTTACGCAAAAGAAGCCTTCAGTGTGACGCCTGAGTCAAGAAAGTGTATCAGCTGGGCAGTTACTGCCAATACAAACAGCAGGACATGGCAGACATGCAGCTGGCACAGAGCAAGGAGGGCAGGGTCCAAACTGAGTTTGTCCTTTTCCGGACTTGGCGTGAGCGCACACACACGTTAAGTTGCTTTCCACGTATCAGAGTTCATGAAATCAATGTGCCTCCAAATATGGACAGCAAGTTGTAAATAATAACCTCGAGTCCTTTCTTTCAAGCCAAAGCCTTGCTCGAAATACGGAAAACCTAATGGGAGTTTTGATCATGTTTAGATTATATAACATGGCCTAAGCACGCATAGTTATTTTTAATTGAAAGCACTGCTGAGTCTGGGATGGTTTGTATCACCATGAGAGTAAACCAGGATAAACTAAAAATCTGTTTGTTCTTTTTTCATTTTTTTTTTTTTTTGTTGTTTGTTACTATTTAAGAGCATAAGAATAAAAGCATAACCCTGCTATTCTCAGATTCTGGAAAGAACTGCTTAGCAATAAATCTGCTCTGTAGATAGGCACGCCAGATAATGACTGAGAGTTCCCCTAATGAGAACAGCCTTTGAGTACAGTCAAAGGTCCTTTGGGGATGGAGGGGCTTTATCTTTCTGTTTTTCTGTGGCTCTAAAAGCCTCCACTTGTGACTGTGAGCAAACCACCATTGCCTACAGGTGTGAAAGCCTGCTGTGAATCCAGTTTCAGAAATCCATTAAATCTGCTTATTACAGCTGTGAGCACATTTGAAATTGCTGTTAACTGGTGAGGAGGTGAAACGCTAATGACTTTTGTTTAGTCAGCAATGAGCCTAAAACTGGCAAGCTTGTGGATCCAGTTTACCTAAAGGCAACTGATGCAAATCCTATTTTGGGATTCTGCGATGAACGTGATGCCAGAACATGAAGTGTGTAATTAAACAAAGATTTAACAGCAAACACAGAATAGTAGAGATATTCGTCTACTGGCCAGTTTAAACCAGGTCACCCTGAAGACAATTTAAATACATTACATGGACAAAAGTATTGGGACACACCTGTTTATCGGGGTTTGGGCTGGGCCCCTTACTTCCAGTAAAAGATCATCATAATGCTTCAGCATACAAAGACATATTGTGGACACAGTTTGGGGAAGACCCTTTTCTATTCCAGCATGACTGTGTCCCAGTGCACAAGATAAGCTCCTTAAAGACATGGTTGAAGTTTGGTGTGGAAGAACTTGACTGAACCTCATCCAACTCCTTTGGGATGAACTGGAACAGAGATTGTGAGCCAGACCTTCTCGTCCAACATCAGTGTCTGAATGAGGGGGCATAAATTCCCACAAAATCTCGTGAAAAGCCTTCCAAGAAGAATGGAAGCTGTTCTAGCTGCAAAGGAAGGACCAACTCCCTATTAAAGTATATGCATTTGAGAGCAATGTCATTAAAGTACCTATTGGTTTAATTTAGTGTGCACTGGTATATGTTTCGCCGAGGGATGGTGGGGGGGTCGGATGTTGTTGTTGCGTGCAGAGGTGTTGGGGGGTGCTCACAGAGCTCTATGGCTGGGGTTTTGTCTGGCTAACAAAAAGTGTGTGTGTGTGGGGGGGGTTGCTCTCTTAAAGTCTCTCTTAGTGCCAGGCAGCACAGATACCTGTAAAGCAATGTAACAGATTTAGAAGTTAGTGTTCTCCTTCAATCACATAAAGGTATCTCAAGTTGGCACTTCATGTGACTCCAAGCATTGGTGGTATCTATCCTACAGTAAATTGCACATATTTCTTTATTGATGTCCCATTAAGTTCAAAACCTTAACACTTGCTTTCAAGGCTAAGAATGGTCTTGCACCTCCTTACTTGTCTGCACTGATCAAGCAGCGTGTCACTTCTCATCCTCTCAGGGCTTCAAGCACAGCTTGACTTGAACCTCCGTTGCTCAAAAGAAGAGGAAGACATGCATCAAGACTCTTTTCGGTCTTGGCCCCCCAGTGGTGGAACAAACTCCCTCTTGCATTCATATCTGCGGAGTCCTTCGCTGTCTTTAAGCGTCGTCTGAAGACCCGCCTCTTTAAAGAGCATCTTGGTGACTAGCCAGTCCTCCCACGCATCTCTTATACATCTTTTCCTCTATATTTAACAAATCAATCAGACACTCAGCCTATTTTACTGTTTTTACTTGTGTATTAATCTCTGACTTGCTTTTTCTCTCTGACAGGGTTTGTTATGGTGTGTAACTCCAGCAGTAACTTGGTTAAATAGCTGCTGTTGATTTAAGTATAACTTTACAGGTTTAAGAACAGTTGTGGACTTCTTTAAGCACTAATGTACGTCGCTCTGGATAAGAGCGTCTGCTAAATGCCGTAAACGTAAACGTAAACGTTTAGTGGTATTGTTGCTCTTGTTCTGTCCTGTTCTGCTCTTGTGTTCTGTTCAGTTCTGCTCTTGTGTTGCTGGTCCTGGAGGAACATTGTTTCATTTTTACTATGTACTGTGTGTATGGTAGAAATGCCAGTAAAATCTACTTGACTTGACTCTCGTTTGATTAGGCGAGTCCTAGCTACAGGTCAGAACTGGGCATGAGAAACTTGGGAATATTGGGATTAAAGGTTAAGAAAGATCTTTCCATCTCCATTTCAGAGAAATGAGTTGCAGGAACAACATCCATAAGCTTCTTTCATTAAGTCAGAATTACACATCTTTACATATTATTTTTCTAATAAATAAATGGAAGAGAATTCCTGGAAGAACACAGTTTTATAACTGTGCGGCACAGCATCAGCTGGAATATGAGAGCGCACTTCTCCCTATACTGCAGAAATTCCCTCAGGCGTTCTTGGCCATGCTGGGGCCTCCATGTTTCACTTTGGTTGCTCTTGCGAGCTGTGCAGACCCAGATCAGCAGGGGTGGGTCCTGAGAGACTGTACAGCATCCAGCTGGAGCACAGCACTTATGAAACTCTGACTCACGTATTATACTCCATATTGCAGTATAAACCACACGTCGAAATGAATTAGTGCCACTATTATTAACAGAGCTTTCCATAATGCACCAAATGTATATACTGGCAAACAACAGCATTCTGCTCATCCTTTCGTGTGAAAAACCACAAACACAGTGTGATTCCCAGCACCAAACTGGGTCACTTGATGTGGGCAATGTCACTAAGCAAACTTATTAAAGGATGTGACAGAAAAAAGGCCCAAGCAAAGGCTGAATGTGCTTTGAACTTCTTCCCTGCAGACTCCCTGCTGGCTAATTTCTATTCTGCTTTACTGTAGCTCTGCGGCGAGGGATTGACCTGCCTTTCTAAACTTACCAGCATGCTGCCATTTAGAAGAAAAAACTTGACAAAGTCTTTCCTAATGACCCGCCAATTTATGGGAAGTGCTTGTGTACCGTCACGGAAGCAGCAAATTCTGGACCATTTTTTTGCAGTGGCTAATTTGTTAATTGTTCATTTTAACAGCAAAGCAAATTATAACATATGAAATGATTTAAGCGGAGCCTTTAGAGGTCATATTTATGTGTGCGATTACACAGTAATTATTACTCACACCAACGTTATTAAGATTCTATCTGTATTTAAAACGTAGAAGATTGAACTTAATTGGTTGAACTTAATTGTAATGTGTACCTGACAGCCAGACCCTAAACAATTTGTAAGGATAAAAATCGAATCAAATATGTAATTACGTTTGATGGCACACGAAACCAAACGAGGCATTTGACTTCTTGGGCTTAAAGATCTAGAGATAAATGCGGACGCAGCATGGGTGTGAAATATCAGCATGCGAGAAGAGATGAATTATAATCTGAAGACTTTACAGGTTTGACTCTTGAAGTAAAAGAGAGATTGCAGAAGACGATGAGAAAACCTCACATTACCTGGAAATTTAGATTCCTGGAAACTCCCCCTACTGAGCCACGAGGCCACCACTGAGTCTCATTCTGAAAAAAGGTGGAAAGATTCCGGTAAATTCACATTGTGACTGTAGGAAAAGGTGCATTATGTAGAAGGGATTTCTAAAAGAACGTATGAATGCATAGTAGCATAGCCAAGCATGCCTGCTGTGTTTGATAACAGGCAACCAAACAAAACAGTTATGCAATTTCTAGCCACTGAATACCAACGTGATTTAAAGCAAGGCTCTTTTGGTTTTGGGTCATACAGACTTCATGAGTTTTCACCAACGCAGAAACAGCATCAAAGGGGAAATGTTCTAAACAATGCCCGACCTTGTCGTACGCCAGACCACACAGAGAAGTGGTGCGTAAAGGAATCAAGCTAACAGGCATTCTTTATTTTGTCCCCTGTTCTGTTTATTATTGACGTTGGGCTTTTTTCCACCTCTTTTTCACAAAACAACAGCACAGACTTGTTTTTGCATAAGATATAAAGACCCTTCTTGATAGCTTTTCTATGATTTTGTCATTTCTTGACACTGAAGCGATGCAGAAAAGGACAGTGCCGAATCTGTTAACACATAATGGAAATGAAAGGTAAAGTCAGAATGCAAATGAAGGCCCAACTAGCAAAACGCAGTGATTCCTGTAGACATCCAAGGGTTAATGAGAGGGGTCTTCAGTGAGACAGGTTAATGTGCAACAGGTGGGCTTTGAAGTGCTCGTAAGCAGTGTTTTGTTTTTTTTTTTCATTGGGAACGGAAGCCTGTTGTGAGAGCGTCTGCAGCCCCAGACAACACCCTTTCTCGTGTCTGCTCTGACTGTTATGTAACCCTGGGCGCTCTCCTCCGCTGTGATTGGCTCATGAGGGTGGAGGATTTGCATGTGCTGTCCAAAAAGGCAGAGTGATGGAGAGAGAACGAGTGAGAGAAGCAAAGAGCGAGAGTGAGAGCAGAGCCTTGACTGAGCTGCAGTCTTCTTTTCGGATCCCCAGGGTTTCAGCACTTACCTTGTCTTAGACCAAGGCCCAGTGAGCTTACAAGCAGGAATAAGCAACATTTGTTTCTGTTGACAATGCTCCTATGAAACGATGCCCAAGTCAATAAACACAAGAGCACTCGAGTTTCTGTTTCAGAGGCTCATATTTTGTTTTCATGCTGGCTTATGGGGTTTCAACAGTAAAATTGTCCTGTTATGTAAGTTATAAAGATCCAGATTTGTCTAATCAAATCATGGGAAAGGTATTTCCCTCTACCCCACTATAAAAGCACTAGAGAGCCAAGCTAGTGCGGTAATACACACTGCAAGGTACAGAATTCTCTCCCGTATTAAATGCAATAGCGTTCTATAAATCCTGCGGACCACCAAAGTTGCCTGCAGAATGGTTTGAGTGTACTTTTAGGAGATTAATAGGCTTTAAAGTCAAATTGAAAGCATGTAGTTTCCCTTCTGGATTACTGCATTATATGTTCTGAGCTGTAAAATGACGCTTATCTGCAGAGTTTGCCACCTACACATGCTATACATGCTATTGTCTGTTCAAATGTATGAAATCAATACTTCTGTCTTCCCAAAATACTTTGACTTTTGAGTTACAGCTTTCAGTGTCATGTCATATTTAAGCTTTTCTTATATATTATTTTTGTATCGTATTTTTGGATACAAAAGGCAAAGACCTATTTCATTCACTTACTAAGTGAAAATTTTACCATGTTACCACCACATTTATCGTAAGTGTCTGTTACCAAAACACTTACAGTAAATGCTCCATTTTTCATCAAGATTTAGAGCATGATATCACAATTAAGTTTAACAAATTGAAATAAAAAAAATTTTTTTATCACATTCCATAACTTGTACAGGTTTGTTTTGAACATATTAAATACAGCAAACAACAGGAATTGTGCACAAAAATAGAGCAGATGATAGAGAATTTGTGTTTTCCGGTAAAACATCATTTGACCGGAACAGCCAGACTTCCGCGTAGGATTGTTTAAACTATAGTGTGTATCTCCAAGTTACATACAATTTAAATGAATCCTAAGAAAGCTCAAAGAATGACCTCAGTGCCTTTACACTGTCCCTGCTTTTTTGGTCATGCACAGTATGGGCTCGAAATGATGAGCTCAGGAGGCAGAGCACATTCCCACTGAGGCCTGTGGGGGAGTGAGCACTCAATGCTGGCTGTGTCTGAGTCAAGTGGTCTGACCTGCGCAAGCACAATTGTTGACTGTCCATGGTCAAAATGATGTCAGAATGAGTAAAGGGTCACTGTTAGAGAAGTTAAAGACTATGGGTTTCCACTCCTGCAGGCAGCCCGCTGCATCCCAAGGGATTTTATGAAGACATTCACAAACATGAAACAGATAATTAGGCACTAAAGGACCTTTTAGTAAATAAAAAATAAAGCTGTATTAGAGGGGTTAGTTGGTTTGAAGATTAATCTTCTTTTGTGAAAACGTTACTGAGCTTTATTCGCCCACTGCATTTTCACGACGCCGTCGGCCAAGTAAACTAAGCTGCTTTAATCGCTCCTTCGTAGTGATGCGAGCCAGTCCAGTAAGGTTAAATTAACGTAATTACAGTCTCTTTGTAATCCCAGCCAGGAACCGGACCATAGATATGGCGGCCAAAGCGTGGATTACCCACAGGATCCTAAGCAAGTAATTCATCTTTTAAAACTCTTAAATATATGAGCGGTAATCGCCGGCCTTTGAAAACAGCCACGGATAAACATGACAAATGAATGCCATGGAGCTGCTCATAATGAGACTATAGCTGAGTGCTTTCAATCCAGTAGTCCTACCAGTAGTCTTCCAATAATAAGTGTAGTGTTTCGGTCTGCTGCTTTGTCTGGTCTCTATTCTTTGGAAGCTCTTTGCCCTGAAGTGTTTTTCCTCCGTCGTGCAGCGGAGCTTTGGGTTTCCTTTTCTGCCCCATTACCCAGGCACTTATATAAGCCATGTCTGTTCTACTTTCTGTAGCTGGATCACTTGGCCCCGGTGCCTTTTGCGGATTACAAATTACTGCGTCTCACTTAAAAGCCTAAGGAATATGCTGGGGCAACAAACACGACGCACTGGAACATGTGACATGACACAGGAGTTTTTTCACATCGACTGCAGGCTCCTCGGCCTTCCATTGCTCCTAAATTCCAGAAGCTCTCATCTCAGAGCATATCCACCTGCTGCCAAACGAACTGAGCAACCCCTCTCGCAAAGCCAGTATACCTATCTTGCACACTCTCTTGCTTGATATGCAGCCACTCTATTGGACAAACATACAAATGGTCATGGTGCCAGGAGTCCTTGAAGCTGTGTTTAGAGAGATAGATGGCCTGATAGGCTTTGGCCTCAGTCCTTCCTAGAACACTGCTCAGGAAAGAGTGTAGGACACCAAGCTTTTCAGAGCTTGTATTTTCAACTGATGAGCTTGTTTTATAGTTGTGCAATAACATATTCTATTAAATACGGATATATTTTCCACTCATTTCAGAAGAAAACTGCAGGAACAATTGATTCTGGTGATAAAATCAACACTGAGCCAGTCAAAAATTTCCAATAGATTTTAAGCAAACCTATTGCTTTTCATACTAACACAAGATTTACAAAACATAGCTAATGTAAATGAAAGCTGTTTTTTGTAGATAAATCCCTTGTGGGTAGTGTTTATGAATTATTTAATACGAGCATGAACTGTTTGTTGTAATGTCCTGAGATGCTCCACTGGTCGGAAAAGCAGGACAGCGTTTTTATTTATTTATTTTTTTATTTTTTATGGGTGTATGAAAGAACTGTTTAGACGCGAAGCAGATCTTCCCAGAGAGTCCAGAGGCATCCGTCCAACTAGGACAGAATGTACCGCACAGACTGAATAGCTCAACCGCTCACATGCACAAATGTGCACGCAGCTGTCACTTAACACTGACGGCGGAGCAGCGCGGTATCTAAGGCCTAACTGTTCGTCCTGTTCATTATGGTGAGGGCAGAATCTGACTTATCTCTCGAAAGGGAGTGTGATGCTTGGACAAGAGATCAAAACACGTTGCAATAAAATTGCTGGGGGAAAGCAAAGAATGTAATTAGAACAGAAACACGGCTTGTTTTACAAGCCTATCAAAGTATCATAGACATATCATAGACAAGAGGACACATTAGTGTCATAACAAACTGCCAGTTTAACAGGTTGTAGATGTGGCAGGAATGAGTGCGCATATGTTACCCGGATATTTTATTTCGATTGCGACAGGGCAGACGCTGAGGGCACAAACTCCTTGCAAGTGTTTTGTAACAGTCAAAGAAAAACTATTAAAGCATTCAGGAAGGTGAGCTGTCGTTAGGTTAGCTGTCAGCTGAAATATTTACAGTTCTCACCCTGTAGCGCTTCTCTTACGTGACTGTAGCATGCAGGAGGCACTTTCACACACAAACCTCTAGATTCCCAGAGTTATGCAACAAGGTGGGAGGCTTCTCTCCGAATGCTTGAGGAACCCTCCTTCATTTACTGAAGGTGAGCAATGCTAGCGGTGTACCTTTCCCAGAATGTGACCGGTCACTAGTTGTTTCAGTGACCGGTTGTATGTAATCTGCATGCTAAAATATTTGTTCCATTTTCAATTGAAATTCTACTATTTCTACTCAGACCTGAGTACCAAAGAACCTAAATACCAGAATAACTGTTTTGCGAACTGGGTTTTGTGACTTCCCTGTAAATTCATCATCAGTACAACTTATATCAGCTTCTCTATAGCTTAGGTCCATGGTCTGTTTACTTTAGGTTGGTTACTTTAGTACCGTTGCTCTGTCCTAACATAAGGAAAGTCTCATTAACAACATCCCCCATGATTGCACAGCTTCTCATTTTGTTGCAGAGGTGCCCCTTTAGTACAAGGGCACTATCAGCAGAAACGAAATAGTTTCTTATCTAAGAGCTAGCTATAAGTAACACTTAGTTAGCAGATATGGATAAGAATTTTTACTAACAGTACTTAAAATCTCAGTGAAGGGAGCCCCCCACATACTACACTGTAAATCACACTCTGTTCTTTCCTATCTGCAGCCTAGCCATCACAGTGGAGATCTATTGACACAGTGCATTCAGCATCAAGTCATACCTGCTCCTGGGCCTCCTAACTACAGGCTTTTGATCACTATCTCCATGGCAACTTTCTCTCTCCGGTTGATTGGTCATGTCAAATGGTCTCTCACAGACTATGCTCTGATTCTGCTGTGTTATATAAGGTTCCTCCAAGCTCCATGCTGTGGGCTCTCTCCTGCCTGTCTTGGGTAGTTACAATAGACACACTGTAGCACTGGCTCTACCAGCAGTGGTTGAAGAGTCCTGTTAAACCTGCAACATGCTTATGTGCTAATCTTATCAGTTTGAATAATTACATCAGCCACACTCAAGAACACACATGCCTTAATCAAACAAAATGGCTTGTTCGACAGTTAAAGGTGCTTTGAAACCGATGCACCAATGTGAAACATGCAGAAGGACAAATCCCAGGCTATTTTAGACACCACAGTGACAATAAAAGCCACTTTATTAAAACCGTAAACAGGCAACGGCTCTTAGGTTAGGGGTCTGTAAATAGCTGTGTTCACTTTTCTTGTTGTGTGTCCCATAAAGACATAATTGACTGCAGATGAAAAGATATTCTACTGTTAATGTTAAACCTTGCAATTACATAATGTGGCTTTATATCATTTCTATAGGTTGTGAGGTATCTATGTCACATTTCAGGGCATTTCTGCAAGTGTCCATCCAAAAAAATGTCACTTTTCTGAAGTTTTATGGCATTGCCTTTCATAGGCATTGCCTTTCATGGTGCCGACACCATGGATACGACCAGAATTCTGAGAATACTGACATGTTGCAGCAATTAAGGCACTAAATCAATCGCACAATACATGAACAAGTGAGAGAACGGCTACAATTTCTGGACTTTTGTCTTGTCAGAATCCATTGGGAGACATGTAGATTAGACACAATGTCCCTGGCAGTCACTTCAAAAGTATTTACGATTTTGTAACTGTGACATAACTGTTTTAATGCATGCTGACGCACTGACTCTTCCAGTGGAAGCCAAGTAGCGAAGCAATGCTAAGTCTCCTCTACGTTTATGTGTTAATCTTATCAGTCTACATTACTACCGCATGGCCTTACCAACGTGCAGCACCAAATTAGAGCACAGTATCTGGTATACCCCCTGTTCCAGCACTACAGCCCCTCTAGCCACCGTCAAAATGACAAATGAGCACATCACAGCAGAAACAGACATGCTTAACGATTCTGCATTGTCAGGGTGTCGGGACATTTGCTATTGAGGACGTTCCGATATGAACTTTGATCGGATAATCAAAAGTGCTTTGCTAAAGGCAAGGCACAACATCGGGCTGCATTGGTGGACAGGCAGGCTGCAAGATGCCATAAACGTGAAACTGCTATGTACAGGGTCAACACTCGGCTTCAGAATATTTGCTTAAACCTTGATTCGGGGTATTTGTTTTGAGAAAAGGGTGCACACATGTGCAGGTGTTTGCATGGAAGCACACGTTTGTGTGTGTGTGTGTGTGTGTGTGTGTGTGTGTGTGTGTTTGTGTGTGTGTTTATGTATGTGTGTGCATGTGTGTGTGTGTGTGTGTGTGTGTGTGCATGCATGTGTGTGTTTATCTATGTGTGTGCATGCATGTGTGTGTTTATGTATGTGTGTGCATGCATGTGTGTGCATTCAAGTTCAAATATATTTCTTTGTATGTGTGTGTTTGTGCATGTGTGTGTGCATTCATGGTTAAATGTGCAAGAAATTATTATTAGAAAGACCAAATTACTTTTGCTTATAAACTTTTGCACATATAGAATACAGATGGGACACATAATTATATTTCGGAACTCACACATATATTTACAATATTTGAAATGATAAATGTAATGTGTGTGTGTGTGTGTGTGTGTGTGTGTGTGTGTGCCTGTGTTTGTGTGCGTGTGTGCGTTTGCATGTGCCTGTACATGGGATGTGCCAGCGTTAAGTCGTACATATCAGCTTGCCTTCCAGGTTGGGTGTAAGCAACAGCTGGGAATTTTACACCCACAGCCCCAGCCAGTCTAGTCCCTTCCCTGCAGTCTCTACACACCAGGCATGTGCTCTGTTATTCTATAGAAACTTAATGGGTAGCTGTTTTTCAGGCCCAACTCTAAAGAGCACACATGCCTTCATCACATAAAACTCCTTGTTTAACAGTTAAAGTGTGCTTTGAAACCTCAAGCACTGGTGTTGACCTTGCAAGAAGGAGAGATCCCAGCCACACCCAGGCACCACAGTGACAATAAAAGTCAATTCGTTTCAACTTTAAATGTGCAGAAGGCTGGTGTAAATATTCTTGCTTACTTTGGTTTTTCGAAGCGAAAATGAACCGATCTCCCCGGAGGAAAAGAAACAGACCTGAGCAATAACATTATAGAACATACTGAACCTTTTCCATATTAATAATATTGAGTGTTATATTGATATGTGCTCTGGTAAATGTGATACTAAGACTGACAAATGTGTAGAAATATGATAAATGTTTTCATATTTATCAACATTTGCTTGCCTTTGTCCTGTTTTGCTTTAAGAACAGCGTGTTCTAAGCACAGGGATGCGGTGTTGTGTAATTTGGTCATAACCATGTGTGCTACCAATTACCTCCTGAATTTGGAAAACATTGCAGCAATTAAGGCACTAAATCAATCCTGCATTACAGGAATAAAGTGAGGGAATGAGCACAATATTTAGACTTGCCTTTCCTGACAGAGTCTAGGAAAGGACATTAGACAAGCTGTCACCTTCAATCCTTGCAGGAGTATTTCCTGAACTTTTGGGTGATTTAAGCTTGCTTGTTGATGTTATGTGACTATTTAAGCCGTTACCTTATTCAGGGTACCACCTGCAACATCTGGAATGTTCTGAAACTTCATGAAGCCGCTGTTTACAACATGTCAGGTTGTTCTGTGGAGGCACACTGCCTCATTCAACACCACAGAAGCTGCATTTAGAAGGTATTTTACTGAACAAAATGACAAAATGGTGCAGAAGTAGATAGATGTGAAAAGCCTCAAGTAATAACAAAATGCACAGTTTGTTGATTTTTGTTGGATTCTGCATGTCAGCCTGTTAACATATTGTGCGTGTAGGAAAGGGTGTGTGCGTAACTTTTGGTAAACAAGGACATCTTCCCATCTAGAGCCGATAAACAAAGGAATCTACAGTAAGTGTTGCATAAAACATGTACACAAACAAAGGTGGGAGGCAATTTTGCGCATAAGATCCTGGCAAATCCTCACAAAGGCCTGCAGGTTATCCAAAGCATGTGTGGCTAATAATGCGCAGAGCAGGGCACAGCCGTTACTAAACCACAGGGAGGCTTTAAAATCTATGAGGAACATGGTGTACCTGCTACCAGAGACAACTAATGGCACTACGCTTTCAAAATGGAAGTAATAATTATAATTCTAAATTATATGATGCTACCAGCAGTGATAAAGACAGGCAGTCATGACTGCTCAGCTCCAGCCTCCACTCCCATGACACTACCTAGCGTTCTTAGCACCGCAGGATTAGCCTCTTAACATTTTTGATTACAGTCTGATGTGACCTTAATGACAGGCTGTAATACTTCTCAAAAGACCACCTCGGGCCTTCAGTCGAGGCAAGAGCGTTTCGAGGCGGAGTCCCTTCCTGAAAACTTTAGCAGGTCTTTACTTCATCAAGCCTGTTGTTGTGGTATTAAGCGGCATGTTTGGTTGTTTGTATGCTGTCAAACATGCCCTTAATAAGCTGGGAATCTGTAAAACCCGGTTTGCAAAAAGGTGAAAATGCGTAAGCAGCACATGGTTTGTACATTGCATTCAGATTACTGGTTTTCCAGCCAGGGTTTAGTTGAGGGAATGGAATTCTCAAATTCCATTCTGTAGACCAAGCCTTTGAGGGAAATGAATGTGGGCATTTTTCTCACATGCCCGTGTGTAACAGAAGACACTTAAATCCATAAACACTATCATCTAAAGTGGATGCCATTTAATACATCCCACTTTCAGTGCTGTTTAATATGAGAGCATTCTGACCATCAGGTGTGGTTCAGACCGCTATTGATGCACAAGAGTGATTCACTTTGCCAAGGTTTGCCCTTAATGAACACTGAACACGCCAACATCACTCGCATACCTGTGTTAGCAGTGTTGCATAACTGCCGTACAACTAATAATCTCCCATTTGACGCATTGGCAACTTGTTGTCTTGTACCAGACTTGTCAACATGTCCGTTTGTGTCAGACATGGGCATCTCCACTAACAAATAAGACAAAAAATCTCTACAGTGCTGGATTTGTGAAATGCTAAGCTTCATATCTACATCTCCAGGAAGGCACACGCCTAGATTTCTCAACTATGTTTACCGCTTATTCCTATTTCAGCAAATTTCACAAAGTCACCCGTGGTACATAACAGGATCTGTTGTAATGCAGCTGATCCGTGGGAACCAAAGACCCACAGTGCATTATCAGGCCTGAAACAAGTGGGCAGAGTTCGCAACAGTTATTCTTGTCTAGAGATTTAAGCAATTTGTACGGAAAAGCCAGAGTGCCTGTTTTGAGTTTCCTGGTTTTAAAATAGATGTTTCTGAGAGGTAGATAAGAGAGATAAGCCGATAACCTACTACAGCCACGTGACTTGACTCGTAACTTTTTTTTTATTGTTCAGAAGCTGTTGTTGTGTCTCACTCCCCTCCTCCTAAGTCAACAGAACAGATTTTTCCTTAAATGGTCTCAGGCCAGACAGCCCAGCGCTAGGTTCCTGTCAGGAAGGGGAACTCGGTAGTCTGGCAGATTATAAATAGCCATGGAATAAGTCTATAGGTGGCTGGAAAATGATGATTAAGACAGCCACGTTTGACTATGTTCAAATGGCATTACCATCCAGCAGCTGAGCTCAAGCAAAAAGCTCACGCTCTTAAAAACAATGGCTCCTAAAGGGTTCTTGGCCTGGGCATAGGGCTCTAGGATCAACCATTAATAAGTATAGAACCTTTACACTATGCAGAGGTTCTTAAAACTTTAAATAGACTGACATATCCACTGAAAAATTATTCTTCCTGTACATTTTGAGTCATAGGTTCTTTAGTGAACCAAAACTGCTTCTTCAGTGCTATTGCTTCAAATAACCCTTTAAACCTTTATTTTTAAAACGTACATTAATTCTGTTTCAGGTGAAGCATGGAAATGGAAATACATGACATTATTCAACTTGAAAAACAATGACAGACAGAATTGACCTCGTTCTTTATAGCCCCAATTATTGCATGCATGCGTCATTTGTACAGGAGTGGTGCTGACAGTATAAAGGCACTAGCTGTAGAGGGGTTCATTTATTGTGACCGTGTTATATATACTACTATATTGTATATATTGTAAGCCTCCTAATATTATATGCCGTAAAACAACAAACATTGTGCAGTAGATGCGAACATCCGGACCGGTGTTTTGAAAACAATTCCTATTAACAGCGCTTGCCCTCGAGGTCATTGCCTGGTCTGTTTACGGCCATACGTTTCCTGAGGCGCTTTTGGAAGCACTGAGAAAGTGACAACTGCAGCAGACCTAGATAACCTAGGGGAAGTGTTTATGCTACAGTGGCAAAGGAACCACAAACATAGCACAAAAACAGTAATAAACAACAATTACATAATCGGGCAACTTGGAGCAAAGGCCATCAAATTGCGGCCCATTAGTTCTTCTCAGCTTTGGGGTGGTCTCGATGCGAGGAGGACGCTTGTGCAGCGAACCAAGCCAGCGGCTGTGCCTTTTACTGTGGCATGTGAATGTTGTGATTGAGGAGCCGAGATGATTTTACAAACTGATCTTTTAAGCCTGCACACCACCCAAGACAAACCAAACCTCCTAGGGCTGTTATTAAATTTCCCATCGTCATCTCTGCTGGCGTCAGAGACTTGTAAAAATAGGTTTCAGATGATTCCCGCGAAAGTAAACCATGCTGCCATTATCCCGAAACGTTATGAAATCTGTCAGTTCCTCGGTCTCATGGTGAGACATATTGCCTTCATCCATTCCGAGTCTGCACCCAAGGCCCCTCAGGTAAAAGCAATTCACAGAAAATCATCATGACTGTATATATTATGATGCCAATGTGTTACACAAGACTTTCCCAGGCAATAAAGAAGATCCTTTCAGAGAACTAGCAATGCGTTCGGTAAGTGACTGCAGTCTTGCGGATCTGTACGCCATCACATTGGCTGAAAAGAAGCAGAGACTCTAAGGTGATCCAGGATTACTGAGTGTAGCGCAGAAGCGTTCGGGTGAACTTTGTGGGGCTCACAGCTCATTTATACGCATCCTTTTACGATGCTCTGTCAGGCCTTTCAGTGTCTGCTTGCTCCTTTCAGTAATGATTCCAGTAAGTATCATGAATAGTTGGATATGAGTAGTCGGAGGGAGCTGGTTGGTGTGATATAGAGGTGAACACCACTGCCCTCCATGCAGCAGATTAGGGGTTGATCCCTACCTAGGCAAGCACACTCTGCTCCATTAATAAGAATCCTTGGACAATACCCTTAGTGCTACAGCATCCACCAAAGTAACTTGATAAAAATTGTAAATTACTCCAAATGGGATGCTTCAGAATTCAGTCTGACGCTGTCTAGGCTGTATTTTATTTTCTAGCAAACAAGAATCTGACCTTTCTGCTCTTGAGGCTTGAGGCCTGTGATCCTGAAACCACTGTGGTGTGTCCAAACAATCGCCATTAACTCTGAGAGAATGTAGATGTGTGTAGGTGGGTGTGCACAGGCTAACACTGTTTCCCAAGACAGCAATTTCACTGCCTTGAACAGTTATTTGAATACGAATGCATATTGCTGTCAAACAAAAATGCTTTATAGAAGAAGGAAAACATTCGGTTGAGAATGTGGCAATATGGTTATTATTGCTGTTCAACCAATTGGGGGGGGGGGGACTGTACCCCCTCGATCAAGACCCAGACAAAAAATGCAGGTGGGGTGGGTGGTGTTTTTAACTTTATTTTGTTGTTAAAAAAAGGCAGTACCCCCCAAATATGGTGGGCCAATTTACACTCTGTGTTCAACTGACCTAAGATAAGCATTTCAGTCCATTTCCATATCATTTTTGTTCAACACAGAGTGTATTTGTGATAACAATATGCACTTCAGTTCAGTGAAAGTTACCGGTTATTGCATTAGCACTGACCGCTCGGGCTAACCGTGGTCTTCCCTTCTTGGCAGCTTTCTCCTGTGAGAAAATCCAGGACAAGGACATTTCTTTTACAAGGATTAGCGGTCACCACACGTGCCCTCATTTCCGAACTCTCTGCTTTGAAAACAGAACAAGGAAAAAATATGAGCAGGTACTCCTTTGTGTTATGCTGGCATGGCCTTTGTTTTTTTTCCGCTGTGCATCACGAGACAGTAAAGAGTGTCACTGCCCTTTACCAGAACCAGCAATGTGAACCGAGCAGTGTTCAAGATGCCCAGAATTTTCTCTGGGATCCGTGTGCTACTCTAACTACAAAAGTGGCTATGAAGAGCGAATAGAAACTGCAAAAAGCAAAGCTTACAGGTCATGCGAGTTTGAACAAGAAAACTATTTTCTTTACCTTTCAGCTATGTTGCTTTGTTTAATATGATGCCACAAAGAACCTTATGTAACTGATGCACAACAAAGATAATTGTATATGTTATACAAGCTTGTGACTGAGGCCAGTGGCTGTTTTGCTCACCCTTTCATGTAACACATAACCTCTTTAACTGTTTGACCTGTGTATAGTTTGAACTTGCCCTGTTTTCTCTGAAAGGGGTCAAAGAGGCCAACAGCTGAAGGGCAAGTGACTGTTCAGCAACTTCCAAGGTGAGATCCCTAATCAATGAGCCTCAGGGTGTCCCTCTCCTGGAATGCAATACCACTGCTCAAACAAACGCCCACCATGAGGAGTAATGACGTTATTGATTGGGTGATAAATTGAACCAGGTGCTTGTTTGCGCAGTAGTGTTGCTCTCCGGCGACTAGACTAGTACTTGGTCTAAGCCTGATTGACTGTTTACTGAAACGTGTTCAAAGCAGAAAAAAACCTGAATACCAAACATACTGCGAGGCAACAGGATAACAGAGAAGCACCCAACGTTGATGGTGGTGTTTAATGGGCAGCCTAGATTCTGCGTGAGAAATCGGAGGTGTGGCGTGTGAGCGTGTGAAGACAGTCAGATGCGAGACTTGAGAGCCCTGCTTTCCACCAAGGACGACATGCAGGCAGGCATCCATGACTGTGATCTTTATTAACATAAACTTAAATCAAGAACAGAAACCTGGCTCGAGGGCCGAGACAGACAAACAGAAAGGCAGATGTGACGCTAAGTGTGATGGTGGACCGACACAGAGGTCCACATAAACTGCACTTAAATACAGAACATGACACAGACAGAACCCAATCACAAAACATAATCACTTTAACAGAACACAAAACACCTGAAAAACGAGAGACGCAACACAAATCACACATGAACGTCAAAATAAAAGCCCCAAAAACAAAAACAAAACAGTGGCCCCTACCGGCCACTGGCCGAGCCGTAACACATACACAATAGCTTTGAACCGAAGAGTATAGAAGATGGAGCTGAAGTCCCTCTCCTTTCTCTAATTTATTGATGCTCCTACAACTGTGTCCAACCCGACTGCTGACACAAGTTGCGTGCGGCAAAAAAGCCTCTTTTGGGGATCGAAGCCTCTTTTGGAGGATCGAAACAAGCGCGAAATCATTACCAACAAAGGCCATCAAATATTTTCTCCAGAAAATGTCTAAAAGGTCTTTCTTGTTTTTTTTCTCCCCTCTGGTCAAATGCTGTTGGACCAGAGTACACAGAGCAAAGCTGCTGTCTTCCCTCACCATATCGCTAATTTTACTGGTGCTCCTTCTAGCGGTACCTGGAGAAATATCCAAAAAATTTTAAAGAATATTTTAGATAATACTACCAAAACACTACTATCAACAAAGTAGCTTAACAATGGGATTGTTAAAATTGGGCTTAAAGGTTTTGCCTTTCTTGTAACATATTTGTTTTTATAGCAGCTTGTTTGCAAGTAGCGCACTAACTAACTGATATGAATATAAACTCTCTCCCTCTCCCAGTGTGTGTGTGTGTGTGTGTGTGTTTGCCGGATGGGGTTTAGGGGGTGTTGCATGAGAACTGGACCTATTGCCCCTTGCAGATTCAGAGAAATGCAGAGCATTTAAGAGAAAAGAACAAAATGGGGCTGCTTGTGGACCTCCTCTTTTTACATTGCTTTTCTAATGATGACTTTTCTTCCTATCTTGGCATGTGGTCAGGTTAGAAATGATCACAACATCACAACTGATGCCGTGGATGAGGAAAAAGAGCGGCTTTTCATCTCCCTCTATTGAATGCTCAGCATGGAGCAGCTCGTCTAGTTTTGCCTGTAATCAGTCAATCAGTTATATTCCATTACGGATAGAAGAGTAGCCCACGGCTGCAATCACGCTGGAGAGATAACTACGAGGGAAAAGGAAAAAGTGGCAGATGGAAGTACGGTATAAAGCGATTAAAGTACAACATGTTAAAGTTTTGGCTGAGGCAAGGTATCAAAAGCGTATTGGATGTTAAAGTCTTAACTGTAGCATTGGGAAAGGGAAACTGTAGCAATGGCCTTGGAACTTCTACACAATTCATGATTATCTGAAGTGTGCTGCACAATATATGAACATCACCATTCTGTCATACATAAACACACCACAGCACAGAATTCTTCATCTGCATTTAACCCATCCACCGAGTGAAGCAGCGGGCAGCCAGGAACACAGCACCCAGGCAGCAGTGTGTGGTTTTTTGCTGATACATCATTTGCTGATAAAAGGGAACATAGGAATACTCACCATTTTTTTTTTACAGAGAATGTGGGAGGAAGCTGCTTCCCAGAAGCTGCTGAGAACGTTTAGCAAACAGGATGAACAGATCTTTCAATTCAAAGGAGCTCTGCACTAAAGTGCATGTTTATATGGTGGATTTTGAGGCTCTGCTTCAACTTGGAGCTCCAAACATTAAATGAAATGAACAAACCACAAGTGCTCTTCAGCTTGATGTTTACTTTAAACCTTATTCTGTAAAACAGATTTTGCGTAATGAGATAAAAGCAGTGTATGTCAGTAATTTGGTCATGATTTATCAAGCATTCCAGCTCTACTGTAAGCTCTTTACTCTTTACTCTTTACTCTTTGCTCCAAAGACCTTACCATTTTATAGACGAGTATGAAGACACTTTTACAGAGAACTTTTCCACACTCACACATCTCATTTTTGAAAAGAGTGTATCACATTAGCGTGTTAGCATGTTAGCTTGTGGCTAGTCGAGAACGCTTGATTAAACACTATAAAGCACTTTTTGCTGTTATACATATCAATGTAAGGCACCTTTGTATTCTGAAAAAAGAAATTCCCCAACAAAATATTTTGTGGATAGTTACACACTTATGGTGTGTTACTGGAATTATACCTGAGAATTACAACCGTTATCTTGCCTTCTATTGTGTATGCAGTGATACATTCGTAGTCAATAGTAGTCTTCTACCTAAAG
>JBBPDB010000032.1:5230384-5232884 GCA_037974465.1 Brachypetersius altus | reverse complement strand
TTGTGTGTGTGTGTGTGTGTGTGTGTGTGTGTGTGTTTGTAGGATGCTGGAATACTCACTCAACCTGCAGAATGTCAGTTTCTCTGCTGTCCGTACTGTCCGAGTGCTGAGGCCTCTCCGAGCGATCAACAGAGTACCGAGTGAGTATTAATACCATTTATAACCCATCATTAGTGCTTCCACTGTCGGTGATACGGATCACTGACGAAGGCCAAACGATAAAACATGCATACGTAGCCCCTCTGAAATATTTAAATGTAGCATATTTTATCTCTACCTTGATCAACTATGAAGGGAAATATTTTAGTTCATTCCCATAAAAAAATACACTTTCCAGTTCATTGTGGTGCTGATGATGGAACTACTCAATACCATTCGTTCCATGTTCAACACGTACTGATTTGCTGCACACTGACAGGGCCGGGGCCAGTGAGAACGTTTCTGATCGCTCAGTCATCACCCTACATTGTTATTCTTCATAGAAAAAGTGGTGATTCTTAATTTCACAACCTGTTAGCAGCGTAGAATGAACAGGCTCCCGTGTTTAGACAGCATGACTTCTAGTCAGAAACATCATGTGGCGTGATTGCATAATTCTGATTGTGCGGTAAGTGAAGATGATCTAATTGACATTTAGTGCTGAAATGTAGCTGCTCAGTGGCGTGCAGTAGCAGTTGCACGCCTGTCAGGCTGCTGAAGGCACGTCCAGCCAGCCAGCAACTCCGTCTCTTCCCCAGCCAGAGCGGCAGCAGCTGCCTGTATTCACCACTTGTCTCGTGCCATCCTGGGTTCAGGGACTGGAGATTTATAGATTATTTTCCTCTTCGGTGCCTTTTACAACTTGCCTACACACACACACACACACACACACACTCACACACACGCTTCCAGTCTGGAAAGAAGAATAATGAAAAGTGTCTCTTGTACCCCCAGACAAAGTCTAAGGCGGGGCAAGGACATTTCATATGCCTCCTCAGTGTTTACTGACTGTTTTAATCATCCTCCGTGCCAAGAAGATGCCCGCCCCTGCCCGTCCTTAATTTCCCATGGAGCCTTGTGTGGCTCTTTATTCCAGAGGGGGCTAAACAGAAGGGTGTAACATTTACATTAACCCTATTAGTCCGACCATCTCACCAGGGAGCAGCATTCCAAGTTGTGTTATTAAAGTATTGTTGCTATTCCAGGGAGAGAAATGAAGATGTCCCCCATGAAGCTCCAGATATTGGATACACACATTTAAAGCACAGTCTCTTTAAAGTGCAATATCCAATATCCGGCCCATACGTTACCAACACAAAAAAGTAATCCTGCTTGCTTTACTTGTTGTATGTATATAGTTTTTTTGATCACCCATTTTTCATCCAGCATCTTTACAGGCAACATATGGGATATTGGTTTAGTCTATATGAACAAAAGTATTGGGACATACATGTTTTTCAGGGTTTGGGCTAGGCCCCTTACTTCCAGTGAATGGCAATCATAATGATCAAGCAAACCAAGACATATCTTTTCTATTCCAGCATGACTGTGGCCCAGTGCACCTTTGGCATGAACTGAAAGGAAGATTGTCAGCCAGGCCTTCTCATCCAATTTCTGTGCCTGACCTCATGAATGCTTTACAGAATGGTTGGGTACAAATTCCCAAAGAAACACTCCAAAATCTTGTGGAAACTATTAAAAAACTATTTTAGTGGAAGCTATTAAAGGGAGGTGGGGACTCCATATTAAAGTCTATGTATTCGAATGCATTGTCATTAAAGTCCCTGCAGGTGTAAGGGTCTAGTGTCCCAATACATATGACCATAGTGTACCTGTTTTTTGATCTTTTGAGTAATGTTGACTAATGTCCTCAAACATAAATGCAGTGGGATATTGGATTTCTGTTCTCCATAATTATAGTTACCCTCGATAAAAATGGGTAAAAAAAAGGCCATCCAAAAGTAAAAACACATAAAAACTAAATAAAATACACCCTAGTGTTCAGGATCTCTTTATTCACTGAGTTGGAAGTATTAGGTGACACAGAGGCCACATTTTCTTAGTCATTCATTAGTGTGGAATACAAACTTTGACTAGAACTGGGTTCTGTTGTCAAAGAAGACCAAATAACATAACATTTTGGCAACCAAAACTCAAGTTAGGTTTGGCGTAAAAACGAAGGATGATTATGCAGATGATGATACAGATGTTCTGGGGCTGCTTTTCCGCCAGAGTCCCTGGGAACATTGTCAGAATACATGGCATCATGAACTCTATGATGTACCAGAAGATTCGAAAATGAAAATCTGGCTGCCTCTCTCAAACAGCTAAAACTGGGCTTTGGTTGTAGCTTCCAACGGGACAATGATTCAAAACATATGAGTCATACAAAAAGTCAGTGACCGGTTTTCAGCTAATAACGGTTTTCGAGGGGTCGTTGGAAAGGGGTCACCGAGTCCCATCTAACTCTGGAGTGTTACATTTAGAGTGAGAGATATATTTTTCATATTTAACATTTAGA
>JBBPDB010000032.1:5190996-5230284 GCA_037974465.1 Brachypetersius altus | reverse complement strand
TATATATATAGATAGATAGATAGATAGATATAGATAGATATAGATATATATGTCATATTTCACAGAGCTGTCTAAACAGAGCAGTCTCACGAAGGCCTATAATTCATTCTGACAGTGTGTATGTTATGTAATGGGACCCCCCCAACACTCTAAACCACCACCACACTGCTGTGACACATTTGTCTCCACTGCATGCTTTAAGTCCAAGCTGGGTGAAATCTCGGTGCAGGTCTCGTGGTGGAACCGTGAACCTCAAGGCCTTAAATCCTCCACCTCATGCTGCCACCCTTTTTTCTGCTCGGCTCGTTTGGAATATGATGTTCTGGGCTGGTCACATTCTTTACATGGCTGGAACTGCAGAGGGAGAAAGAGAGAGACAGCACCAAAACAAGTGCTCTCTTCAACACCAAAGGTCATAGACTGTGCAAGGCACATTCCAAAGTGATGAATTGTGCTCCTTCTAGCACTTTTGTCTGCGGATCGCTTTGATATCAGTCTGAAGCAAAGCTAAGGACACGCTGCTCAGCAAGTTCTGTGAAATGTAAGAGGGCCATTAATTTCAGTCAGACTTGCAGAACAGATTGAACCGTGGAGGCTAAACCTCATTTATGTCCAAGTTCTAAGGCTTATTAAACCACAATTAGTTCCAACCTTGCAAAGCGATTGGCTTAGAAGCATTCTATGAGCGCCAATACCTCCTGATAATGACACTCTGACCAAATCTCTTGTAGTATCACTAAGTTTGGGCCTAAAAACAAGTGTAATGGGAAATTCTACTAATCCATCTGCATCAGCCACAAGTGGTGGAGCTCTGTTCTTGACAGAAGCATCATGTTGGTGTTCCACCTCCTGAAGCCCTTCATCAAAACAAAGGTAAACTGGCTAAAGACAGACATATCTACCAGGCCTCCTTGGTAGATATGTCTGATTTTGGCTTTAGCAGCAGTTGGCCCAAGTGGTGAGACAGATATGACACAGTTGCGTATAACAGCTCTCTGATGGCTAGATAATCACTTTTAACACATTGTAGAGCACAACAATAGCACAGGCTAGGCTAGACAAGCTATCAGGCTAATGCTATATAGCACATATAGCTATGTACAGGATTCTGGGTTTGGCTTTATTAATGCTCAGCAGAAAAATGTATTCAACTGAAATGATCAACCAAAAGGTGCAGTACTGTAGCAATGAATGACATTACAACAAATTCAGCAAAGTAGAGACTTAAGCAGGGCTGGCGTCAGAGCGGATCTACAGGCTGGTATCTAACTGACTAGGGGCGGAGGGGCACTATGGATCGGGAACTTTATTCATCAGGGCTGGGCACTGGGCATTAAGAGCCGAGACTGGCCCACCGGGTCCAGGGGAGGCGATGCTAACACGACACTAGAGGTGGGGTGGCAATTCGCTAGGGGGGCAAGGCCTTCAAATGCCCACCCCCTTGACGCAAGCACTGGACATAAGGATATGTAAGCTCAGAAGACAGGCATAAAATTGAATTGCAAGGACCCAAGACAACCTAATTTTCTGCTTGTATAATTAAAATACAGTAATAACAATAGCTGCGTGAAAAGCATGCATGGAGATGTACAGAACTCACGTGGGCCCAGACATGAGGGTCCATGGCTGTGGTTAATGCAAGGCCGTATGTTTGTAGTTACGACTTACGTGCCTCCAAGTTAAGAACGGGTTGCTCTTTGTTGACCGCTAAATATAGAATAACTTGGCTTACTGCGGGTTAGCTCAGCACGACACTCGCAACCTTGCACGTTCGTTCTTTATCCTGCTGGGAAGGAACATTTTTTGATGCCTTTCCATATTTCTTCAAGTACGTCTCCACAAATCAGCCACACAATACCTGTGCTCGCAACCAGGACTAGGGAGCGAGAATGAAAACGGCCGCTTACATTTCCTATAAAAATGCTTTACCTGTCCTAGAACTGGACTTTAACTTCAAATAATAGTTTCTTGCACTCATACATCTCATTTAAGAACATAGTCTATAGGTAAGATGCATTCAAACCATTTGATGCTTAGATAAATCCCGAAACACCTTGCATGTTTACACACTTAGTGTATCTATGACATTAGACAGTTCCACATATAAACACCTTTCTCATTTCATGTTGCCACCACAGGAAGCACCTGGAAGCAGGAGAGAGAGAGAGAGAGAGAGAGAGAGAGGTTGTTTGTGCCAAGCGTAAGGCATCTAAATTCTCACGATTTTCCACAGAGTATTAGAGGAGCTGTAGCAAATTATGTTAACCTTATGCTGCACCGGAGTTTTGGACAAACAGCCTTCTGTGGTGCTATATTTACTCTGAGGGACAAACATGCAGTGAGGGTATGCAGAAGGCCCCGCGCATGTAACTACCCACTTGCATGCAAGCCGGACCGCATTCATTCAGGCTCCGATTTCCACAGCCGCCCACCGCACCGCATCGAACCAGATGTTGGAGAGTTGCATAACGACATAGATCTCCCAGCTGTTTCTTTTTTTCCCCTTCCTCTCTTTTTCTGGCTAAACTTCTGGCTGAAGGACCCGGCCGGGAAACCATCGACTCTAATCAGAACACGCATTCCGAACCAATCAAAGCCATTTCCGTTCTTCTAAACTTAATGCGGCCAGGAAAAGAAAAGTGTTCCATTTTTTTTCAATGAAACAGGTTCATTCGTCTTACTTCATGATCGCAGGTCTGAATCTGAATTCGACATGAATCACGATCTGAACTGTTCGTCAAGGCAAGCCCTCGTTTGTCCAAGATGACCTTGTAGCTACAGATGTTAAGACGGACCTTTATGGGCCTGTTATTCAAGCACGTCCCATTGTTCTCTGGGCTAAAAGGCAATCAGGGCCCTTTTTTTCAGTCTTCACACTCTCACAAAGCCTAACAATGTCCGGCACATTTGGCGGGTTTATGACACACATCCCCCCACCAAATGAAAGTGAGCAGTCCTCGCTTTATCTCTGAATGGTGTGTATCCAGAAGCCGAGAGGGGGACACCTCCTTTGAAGTCTGCATCCATGTGAATATGACATATTGGGCATTCCTCGAGAGATAGCTGAACTGCATAACCTTTGAAGAACACTCTGGATGGTGAACGCTATAAGGAGAGGTGATGTAAAAGGGTGCTTTGTGTGGAAAGCCACTAGGCAGCTCTGGGCAGCTCTAGTTTCACCCAGCATGCCAGTGTGCGGATATTTCCTTTGCCATGAACAGAGAGAGACTTGCACGCTATGGGCAAAAGACTACTGGAAATTCCTGCTGAAGTACAGCTTTAAAAAATGTAAGCAGTAATTTTGTGTATACTTTCTTCAATCCACAATCTGAACAGATTTCTGGGATGGATTCCTTATATCCTGTAGAAAAACACTTCTGTATCATATTACTGAAGCTTTGAGTCCTGAACCTGTTCACAGTATATGCTGCTAGTACACATGATTTTTAATTACAGCCTGAAACTTAACCTTATCCTAACTAAACAGATCCTATTGCAGAATTTAGTTTAGCAAGCAATATAGCAGAGCGCCATAAAAATGATAGTTTTACCTATAAAAAATGGGGTTATTGCTCTTTTAACTTCAATAGGTCACCTAATAGTTAAAACGAATATTGTAGTATAAGCGAAAACACTGCTTATGAACGTTTCTATATTAAATGTAGGAAAATTATATTAGAAGGTTCCCTAGTCAATGGGTTTGCAAGTAGTGTTTTCCGCTTCTCCTTAGAAAGGAGAGTTGTGGCACGTACACATTGTAAAAAAATGAGCAACATAAAAGAAACACAGCAATATCTTTAGTAATGGCAATAAAACGGTGGTCCTACAACTTGCTTTAAAAGGTCTATAGGTCAAAGCTGGTAGAGAACTGACAGTGTGAGAAATGTAGGATGACCATCTCAGTGTGGTGGGTGGTATGACCTGTCGATTAACATAGTAATAGGAATGGAGCTCACTGATAAAGTGGCATAAAGAATAGTTCTAGTTTTAGATCCACGTTGCACTGTTTGGTTTGTAATAAGATTGCAGACATCACAGTCTGTAAATGCCTTTAGAGCAGAATTGTTCAAATCAACTGATTTAATCTTAGTGTGGAAACTGCCCTCCAAGCTTACCAAACTACTAGACACATTTACCTGGAGTATATAGAAATCAGTCATAGGTACCCTTCATAGATTCCCCATATCTGTTATCCCATCTACAATTATAACCATGTTTGACAAGGGGGTGTTAAAGTGGACCATTCAAACCACTGGATTACCCATGAAAGCAGATCAAAGAACACAAACCACAATGTGTCATCTAGAGCAAGAAGTGCCATGATGCCCTTGCCAGACTTTCCTTAAGACTCTTATGGAGAGTTATATAACTGAAGGGTGGAGAACTAAGAAAGTATTCTGAAACGAGAAGCGTTTCTTATTCATGAGAAGAATTTAACTTCCCCCGATGTCTTATAAATCCATTGCAAATTACATCTGGAACAATGGTTACCAAATGCAAGCCCATGTTTTATGCAGTTCATTATTTTTGCCAGCCATTTGTTATACTACGCTTAGAATCGACTTGTAAAATTACAGTAAACAGACTGGAAGCAATAAGAATTTAGTGTAAACATGAGGTTTATTGCAGTGTGCAGTCTGTATCCAGACATCATTGGAAAAAAAAAAAAAAAAAACACTTTGCCATGGACACAGTGAAGCAACAACACCTATGTTTTAAAGTCGGTTCAAAAAAAAAAAAAGAAAAGAAAAAATATAAACAAACAAAAACAAAAACAAAAAGCCTTTGCCCTGTGTGGAAACACATGGTCCTGTTTGGCTTGTGAGTATGAGGCTAGTCTTTGGTAGTTAGAAAACAGTTCAAGGAGCATGTGGTCCTCCTCTTGAGACATAATAGACAAATCCTGCCAGCAGGCAAGCTGGCATGTGGCGTCAAAAGAACATATCAGCTCTATCAGGAGTGCATGTTCAGCAAGAGCAAAGGCTCCTCTCCAACATTCCAAAAGCACTTCACTTTACATCGTCTTCTATTTACAGGACCAAGCAAAATGTATACATACGCTTCTACCCCAACAAAACAATCAGTTTATACATAGCGCATATAAACAAGTTGATTTTTGTTCAGTTACAAAAAAAAGGTTTTCCCCTAAAAGCAGCAAGCCCCAACTGCAGAGAATACAAGCAATTCTTAAGAATCATATGGTTAAATCACTGAGAACCAGTTTCTCGAGAGTCCAGTTCAACAGTCTTCGATCTACATGAGCTTTTGTGGTCTTGTATTGGGGGACCACTGACAGGAGACTGAGTTAGTTGCAGTCAGCCAAGGACAGAGCCTTGTGCAATCCAGGTAGCTTGTAGCAGTGAGAACTCCACATGGGGCTCTTGTGAGACTGGAGGCGAGTCTCTAAGGGAACGTGTCCTCAGCCCTGTGTGGACAGGCGAAGGGCGTGCGGGCCGCGGCGCTTCGCGGCCTTAGGGACAGCCCTGTCAGACGAGTGCCCTCTCCGCCCCATTTAAAGGGTGAAAGAGAAAGGCTAGGCCGGGCCCCCTACGGCATGGCTGGTGGTCCCATTGTACTGACGTCTATGGCACTCTTTTCCACGTTAGTCCGAAGAGATTGTCGGATATTACAGAACACGCAAGGCCACTGGAACGTCGCAATCTTTCGTTTTTGGTCAGGTTCTTTTCGTCTGTACAGCCAGCTTCAGGTGGAAGTTGCGCAATCAACATCGACGACTCAGGAGGTCCATTTCAGGTGAGAGCTGTGGCTCTGCCCGCCCCACGGCAGAGCCACTTACACAGCAGAGCCCATTCCGCTGTACTGACCGCCGTGCTCAGGTGCCTCCATCTCCTGGCCCTCCGAAGTCAGGCTCTCAGAGGGAAGGCGCGACTGGAACTTCTCCAGCTGCTCCGGGCTGGCCAGGTTCTTCAGCAGGTTGTTTTCGCGCTCCAGCTGGTTGTTCTTCTCCGCCAGCTCCTTGATCTGCTCCTTCAGGATTTCCACTTCCTCCCTGACTGCATACATCAGGTGGTTCTTTACAAGATCCTGGGCAAGAAGAGAAAGAGAGAGAGGCTTAGTTTTCAAATTCATGGTCCCATAACATCCCATTCAGTCTAAAGCTAAACCGTGTGAGATTTGGATCTGGTCACTGGAACTCTTTACTGAGAAACGAATGCTTTTACGGGAAACACTTGCATAGAATAACAATGCGTGACAACCACGAAGGAGGCCACAGGTAGTTCCACTTTCTATATACTAGAAGAGATGATCCTAGCATGCATGCAAAGAATGTGGAGCACTAGAACAGGAGCAACAAAGTTCACCACATCTCCAGCTGTTCAGAACTTTATGTTGAAGTGTTCTTAGTCAGTTTTCTATTAATGATTTCATGAATGACGACAATAATAAATGTGCTACATAAATAAACTTGAAAGCAACTTAACCTCTTGTAATGTGTTTATTATTAAAAGCATCCAGATGCCTTTCAAAGAGATTTCTTACCATTGCTTGTTCGATCTTGTTGTCAATGGCCACAACGCTTGCACCAGAGGCACTGCAAAGGAGGAAAAAAAGGAAACGTGAACTCTCAGAAGCTATAAATCACCTCCACACACGGTTAGGCTGGGTCTAATGATGGGTGCAGTGCCCAATGCATGGTAAAAACAGTAGAGGTAAACAGGCTGCAGAAAAGTAACGATCTCCGAGCTGCTTCAAACAATATAGGTTTACAAATCCCATTTAAAACCGGTCTATAGCACAAGTAAACTCAGCTGCACACAAGAATACTGACCACTTATTGCGCTTATCAGATGTAAACCACGAAACGTACATCAGTATTAACCAAAAAGAGAGTACTACGGCTTAAGATTGTTCAGAAAGACTATTTCTGTTTACGGCTGCACACCGAGCCCATACCGAAGAGTTTATCCTATAAACAGGCGAGCTAAGGAGGCTGCGGTCCACCGCTCCAAATGTAAATACAACAAAATACAAGTCAGAACAAGGCACACCGAATAGTTACCTGTTGTCAAGTTTGACAGACACAACGTCTCCCCCCAGGAAAGACGAGAAGAAGGAGATAGAGAAGTTGTGCAGCTGGTAGACGGCGAGCTCCATTGGTGTTTTGAACATCTCTGTGCTCATGTTGAGGACTAGAGCCGTCTGAATAATGCTTTTCGCCACTTTTGCGACTTGTTAGCAGGACAAGGCAGATAAACTCTTGAGAGGTGCGCCTCGCTTTGTCACAAACGTTAAACTGAAAGAGCTGAGTGCTACTCCTCTACTGCCGTTTCGCTGAAACTCTGTCCGAGACTGATACTATTTCTGCCGCAGCGCCGCTTTAATATGGGCCGGGCGGTGACGCAACATGACGCGGGCGCATAAATTATGCAAATGAGCCCAAGTCGCGTTGACCCCTCCCTGAACTCGCGAAGGAACACCGCGGAGCTGCAAATGACCCTGGGGTCAGAAACAAGAACATGAAAACAACACTAACACACGCACTGCCAACATGAGCAATATAGTGATCAAACACCTCCCAACAGCCGGAGAACAAAACCGAATGCAGTGCAATTACTTTAGAGCCCTGAATACAAATCTATTCTCACCATGTCTAATTATAAGGGTCCCATCCACGATCCATCAATAACAAATCATGCCCTCAAATAAAAAAAAAGAAATAATAATGCAGAGAAGTTACTTTAAAGCCGAAATTAAATCTTTCACCTAATCTAATGTGCCCATATCTAATTATAATTGACCCCATTCATTTAACCAACAACAAAGTCTTCTCTCAATTTTTAAAAATAATAATGCAGTGAACTTACTTATATTTCACAATATCTATTCTTACTATATCAAATTATAAGTGTCCCATCCACAAACTGTCAACAATAAAGCATGCCCTCAAATAAAAAAAATGCCTAGCTCTACCTAAGAGCTATAGCACTGAATTAAAATCATTCACCATATCTAACTGTAAATGTAACCATATTTTGCAGAAATAAACACAAAAGCAAGCACGAGGAATGTACAAGACTTAAAGAGCAAGGGCCAAATAGGTCAAATAAAGTAAGTCCAGCCCTGAATTAAGATAAATAAAAGTATATTAATTATGATAAAAAAATAGATAAATAAATGCTGCAAGAATTTTTATTTAGTAATTAACAAGAAAACATTACATTTTTGCAATTTGGCATTCACATGACTCATAATCTTATGAAATTGTGTTTATGTTGATGCATCCATGGTATTTTTCCATTCCTTTTCATTTTCTCCCACTCCTCCTCTCCACTGGCTCATTCTCGGCCTCTAGTGGCCAAACTGTCTCATTACAGTCAGGCCTGGAAGGAGGAACTAATGGGAGACCAAACAGTGCACAGAAAGCTGATAGGAACACAATGTGACCACAGAATTAGACCATCCTTAAAGAACTGCACACTGTGCATCTGCTGCTAATCCCTCTTTCTATGATTGAAACGTTACTTCATGCAGTCGGCGCAGGCTCTAAAGAAAGCTCGTCTAACTAAGCAAAAAATAGTCTCTCATTATCTCACAAACCAACTGTATTTATTACAGAAAACACATGCTATCTAGACAGTGGACCGCAGACATATGCTGTGCTGTCATTCTTATTTTTAGAGGTATTTTTTTCTACTGATTGCACAGGGCTTACCTTCTTTATTCACTACCTAAATGCTGTTATGCTTTTTCAGCACTCTGTGGTGTCTGCAGACCCTGGAAGGACATGTCCAGGCGTAAAACAGCATTCACAGCATGAGAGCGTTTCACGCAAATGATCAAGGCATGAACGTGTTCGTCTAAAGAGGCTTGGTAAAGAACGTACATGGCTGCATACTAGGGGGCATATGCACCAAGCTGCAGGAAATTATTCATGTGACATTTAGTGCAACATGCAGGAAAATATCAGTATACATCATGCAGAGGTCTGCATCTTTTTCCTAGCGGCAGGTATACCCCCTTAAAACCTGCCTCAACAAAATCAATGAATTAGAAAGCAAACCAGGCCTCAGGTGGTTATTCATTAAACAACCTGTTAAGGAAGTTTCAGATTAAAGATGTTGGGGTAAAGGGCTTAGTTCAGGTGAACGGTGCAAACAAACAAAACAGTCCAAATGAATTTTGATGGTGATATATTAGCTTTAAAGTGGTGTGGTTGGTGGGTGTCTAAAAGGGGCTCCACATATTCAAGCACAGCTACAGTGACCATAAAAAAACTGGGGATTGTATATTGATTGATCAGTGTCTCTGCATGTGAAAACAGTGTTAAGGAGATTTTCACACTATACCAATCCAGAGCTTTCAGTGGCAAATTTGCTCCTTGCATATGTTGTTCGGAATGCTGGGTGGAGGATTTCCTTGGGGAAACGATGATTAACGATCGACCCTTTGCCTAAAATCGAGGAAATGATTCCCACCGCCGCCACCCCCTAAATCACATGAGCATTACTCAAAAAAGTTCTTGGATTCATTGTAAATGGATGTGCCTGAGCGAGTTCGGCAGATTAGGTTCAAACGTATCGACGACAGAACTGCCCCAGTGGATGAATCAAATATGCAGCGGCAGTTTCTGCTGTATAACAGTAATTGCTATGTCAGTAATTCAAATCACAGTCCAGCCTGAGAGCCACTTTCTGCAGGCTATTACTTTCTCCAGTCGCTATTAAGGAAAATCAATATCACTCGGTATGAACACATCTCTAACCAAATTAACACTACAGCTGTGAGCAGCTTTCTTTCTTTAAGAAGGAAAAATGAAAGACCATTCCTAAAAAAATTAGCCAAAGGGGTTCCTGCATAGCGGTCTACTAAACGATTAGAACAAGACGTCTGTGTGACGGATCTGTAATGAGAACCCTACACTTTATATAAAGCTGAATTGGTTTACATTTGATTGTTTTGCCTCTTCAGGTCGTCCTAAGACATATGCTAGCAACAAACAATTCATCGTTACATAACCATTCCCAACCTCTCTTTAACCCATAGAAAAACAAGCCGTTTTGTTACTGAGCCAGTTAATATATATAAATGTGTAGGTTTTTGTGACATCACAAAAACATGGACTTCAAGATGAGCTGTTTTTCCAGCTTTCGTTTCAATATAAGCATTATATGGACTGCAGGAACAACATATTATAAAATGTTTGCATATTGCATCAAGCTATTTTATTCCAAAAAAGAGATACTGTAAATATTGAACCTTTTCTGTACTTGTAAATACTAAACACTCTTTAAAATGTTATTTTCTTAGTATTGTACCTATTTTCTAGATTTTACATATATATTACATTCTCATAGATATATTCAAATCTTAAAATGTTCTATTTTAAATTTTTTATCCATATACTTCTACATATTTATGTAAAGTTGGGAGAACGATGCTACATTGTTATCTGTACATGTAAAAATAAAAACTTGAAAATTTGTTTTTCCATGATATGGGCCCTATAAAGATTTCTAATACCTAGGCAAAATCATCTAGGAACCTTTATTGTGTACATATGCTATAAGCTCAAGGTTGATCCCATTTAAAGAGATTTAGACAAGAAGGGAACACATATTAGTGTCAATAGTTCCTGTCACATTTTGTTTCACGCAGACTCTATGAATCTGCCAGGTTGTGTTTCAGAGCGGCTTTACCGAGAGATAAGTCTTTACATGTTCTCTCCTGGACAATGGACCCCTGCTGAGCTGTGGCCAGGCTAATTGGCGAGGGCTGATCACGCTGTACTGCATGAAACAATAATGGCAGCAGAGAGGCAGAGAAGAGGGGAGAAATCCCCTCTTAATCTGAAGGGTTATGCATCATGGTGAGATCCCTGCAGGTAGTGAGGTACAGTTACTGTTATGTAACCATCATCAAGAGAGTGGTGTGCTTTCTAGCAGCTTGCTGTGATGGTGGAAAAGTAGAGAGCCAATGTACCAGCATAATATTGTTTCATAATTACAGGACTCCCTCTGCCGCAGCCATGTGCTGAAGCAGCATCCTGACAGCCTCTGACTAGACACGTGATGACAGCCGGGCTCCTGCATGCGCCGCAGTATTCTATAAATGACCCGATAGTCATGCCTGAGTTAAAGCAAAGATACTGTACCATTATGGAAGATGACAGGTGAAAGTTAAAGGGGTTATTTACTGGAAAATGTATGTTTTTTTCCTAAATGTACCGTGTGAACAGATTTTAAAACGCACTCCCCATCCCCCCGCCACCCATTTACGGAGGCTAAGCTGCAAAAACGGATTATTTTGATTTCAGGACTTTGTGATGTCACAAAAAACATTTGCATTTACATATGTCTACCTACTTTGGAGCAGCTCACACATTCATGTTCAAAACGATTAAGACTATTTTAGTCTGGATTACTTTTTGAACGAGACATTAGAGAAAAGCTTATAACTCAGTTATCATAGGAGACGTTACAAATGTAGGTTGCTGAAGTCTAAGGGCTAAAGAAAGGCTGGAAATGGTCATTAGGGTATATAAACCTTCAAATGTTACAAGTGGGTAAAAAAACAAATGTGTAAGATGTGGGCCCTTTAAAGTAACTCATTAGAAAAATTCTCAAGTAGACGTTTTTTAAAAGAATACATTAAATATATATTAAGAAAAATTAATAGAACATTTATTTTCTGTAACCGGTTAATTTTTACTACGTAGGGTCGTGGGTACCCGGAGCCCATCCAGGGCAAACAGGCGCAAGGCAGGGACTCACATAACCTAGCTGGGTGGGGGAAAGGTGCTATATAGACTTTGAGGAATGTGTCGCTGACTCACTTTCCAAAAAGATTTTTTCTCGTTTTTTGTTTGCAATAGTCAAAGTAAAACCAATAAATGCATTTGCATTTCAAAATGCTGTTTCTATTTTTAAAGCGAGAGCCAAAAGAAACATGTTTGTGCTGAAGTATTACAAACATTTTCCAAAAATTCATTTTCTAATAATTAGTAATATTAAACTATTGGTTCTGCATTACTGCACAATAATGCTGCCAGAAGGTTTGTAAAGGTAAGCCCTAGAATAACGTTATGAGGGTAAAGAAATCTGTGCAGATTAAATACAATTTTATTGGACATTTACCGCCACAGTAGCTGCATTTACATTTACGGCATTTATCAGACGCTTTTAGCCAAAGCGACTTCCATTCCCTAACTACAGGGGACAGTCTCCCTGGAGCAACTTGGGGTTAAGGGTCTTGCTCAGGGACCCAATGATGGTGCTGAAGGTCGGATTCGAACCCATGACCTATTGGTCCAGAAGTATCCTACCCACTGAGCTACCTCCACCCCACCATGCATGTCATCTCTTTCTCTCTCAGTTTCCTGCGTCTTAAAGCCATGATTGACTGTGCAGAGAGAATTTAGCTGCCAGCTCTAACAAAGCCCTGCACTTCATGATGCTTTAACTTGTACGCTGTACTGTGTGCCCTGTCACAGGGAATGGGTGGAGATGTCTCCAGCTCCCTCTGACAAACAACTGCACTGTTCTTAAACGCCATTTAAAGGCTGAACCGACCAGGCTTTTTTCTGTTTAACACTACTGATAGGATGATAAACAGAAAGAGCCCAGAGCTGAAAGGTTACCATGTTTTATGTAACAAGACCTCTTCTGTTTCCTAGGTACACTGTAGGCTATTAGATACAGCAGCTCCTAATGATAATAATGTTGCAGATGACATATTGTCACTGTCGGAAGAAAATATAATAATAATAATAATATAATAATAATTGTTCAGCAGGAGGAACAGGTTTTTAACTTATAATAGTTCATGTAAGAAGATTTTTTTTGCCAAGTTGTCGCGGAGCATTTCTATCAGTCCATTCATCACGAAGTCGCCACACATTATAAATGTCGACTGCTGTTTACGCTTCATGTTGTTCATTGATTGCAGTTGTAGGAACATGGTTTAAATATGAACCAAAGAGAACAGAAGTGATGACATTCTTTTTTTCTTTATAAAATCCCGCGAGTTAGGATTAGGGTTAGGGTTCCATGCAAACTGTTGCTTTCAAGCCCGGCTGAGCCCTTCATCTTTAACAGGGAACTTACGGTACTGGCAAGTGCAAACTGACCGTGACTACACAGTTCAGAGGAACGCTGTAGAACACGAGAACAGCCCATCTGTCATTGATTACAGTAAATGAGGTTAGGCAGGTAATGAGCCTGTTCGTGACTGTCATACCTGAACCTAACAATTTTCACACCTTGTAGAACAAGCTCCACAAGCCTAACCTTGGGATTGTGGCAGGCGGTTGGACCAGCGCTCTGGCTTTTTCCTTTTTTTTTTTTTCACTCTCACCGCACACCCACGCAACTAATCCATCTGCTGTCAGCACTAATGATACTTACACAACCTGGCCTGTGCAGCACTTACCGCCTGCGGTCTCTCCTCTTGAACAGGCTAGGTGAGTAGGGGGGCTGGAAGCTCATGGCTGGAGCTGCGCGCGGATGCCTGGATGCAGTGGAAGGGTTATCTCGGTGCCAGGCGCGGGCTGCAGCTGAGTATTGTGCAGGCTGTTTGGAGTGGTCAGGACGTGGGTGAAAGTGTCCCATTCTCTCAGCTGAATGGGAGGAGAGTGGCCAGACAGGGATGCTTTCTCTGCTCAGAAACGTTTTCCTTTTTTCCCCTTTGCCCCAGCACTCCCTTTGTCTCTTGATACAATGAGACGGATTCCCAGAATGCCTCTTTTCATGACTACTAGGTGAGGGGGACTTCTCTATAATAGCATTTTAAAATGTATTAATACCGGGGGTTTAATATTCAATTCTGAGGTCAAGACTAGGTTTAAGTTTTAGTATTTACCGCAAATTAAAATCTCTTGATTCTAGAGACGTCTAATTATATATGACAGTTTGGTTTGGCTGAGAATAAAATTGATTTCTAAAGACATCAAAAACTAGCATGTTCGTGCATAAAACTGTGATCCGAGTTTCATTTTTGTGCTGTAATAAGCATGACTATGGGAAGCCGGGGTGCTGGGGGTGCTACAGTGACAAATAGCACCCCCCATGACAAAATGATTACATGTCTTCCTCATCAATCTCTGGTTGACAATAGTCCTACAATAGAAACTAGCCCATTGCCTTTGTGAAAATTGTTCCTGCCGCAGTGGAAACTGATCGAGTCCATGGATTTCTACCTCTCAATTTCAGACAGAAGCTGCCAGTTCAAGTCCCCCATTGCTATAGTGGTTAGCCCTATTACTTTGCAGCAAGTAGGACCTGGGTTTGATGGTTGAATCGCGATGCCTTGGTCATTTCTGTATGAAGTTTGCGTGTTCTCACTGCATCTGCGTGGGAGTGCTGTTATACTCCCATAATAAAGACATGCATGTTAGGCTTAGCAGCCCTGTCAGTGACTTTGACCCAGCTACTGGCAAAAAAGAATCTAGAGTTGGTCCCTGGGCGACGCCGACAGTGACTGCCCATGCGTGCTAAATGGTGTTGGGTTGGGTTAAATGCAGCATGGCTCACTGCTCAGTGTGTGCATGACAAATACAGTACATCTACTAAAAGTATTAGAGTAATAGAGTTATAATCAAACAGCATTGTAGCTTTGAAAAACCCTCAGACCCCAGAAGCGCCCGAGTGGTACAATGCTTATATTCTCCCAAACTGCATTAAAATTGTTACAGTCTAACGAGCAAGTACTGATAGTATAAAATGATTAGAGTGAATGACACGAGGTCACAGAGTCCAAGTGTGTGTTTTGTTTGTCTGCCTCAAAATCCCTTCACAAAAAGACAAACTCACTGTAATAAAGTTCTTTGTTTTCTTTTCTTTCCTTTGAGGTTCCCTTGAAAGAAGCTATCATCATACCTATCAGAAGGATTCCATAAATCTTGTATGTTTGTTCTTTTGCGTAGGATAATTGCTCTTTTGTTCAAAGGCTTTGCATGGCATGTTTCAACTGCTACAAGTCTAATGTTCTGTATTGTTCTGAGAGGATAGCGAGAAACCAGTCAGGGGGGGGGGGGATACACTCAATCATATTCCAGAGAAGGCTTTTACAGAATACTGCCCCATTCTACATTTACGGTATTATTGCAGAGCGTTGTGTGCAAAAACATGCCATAGCAGGAACTGTCTATTCAAGCCGCGAGATTAAATGTCATTTTCTTTAAACCTATTGAATGCATTTAATGGCTTGATAGGGCTGGGTCAAGGGCTAGGCTTTACCAGGATAAGCTACAATTTAAAAACGGGTTCAGCCCATTGATTCCAACTATGGATTTAACTTTATGCTTTATGTCCCAGAGAAATTGGATTAAATAGCTCAAATTTGACCATTTTCTAGCATTTTCCTGTTTTGCTGGGCTCCACCTCAGATGTCTGTGAAGACTAATGCACCAAAAACAATCACAGTTTATCCTGACATGACCATTTCACTTTCATGCCCACACAAGTAATTCTATAAGGTGGTCATGTGATCCACTGAGCTATTGTGCCTTGTATGGCTGTCTGTGGTGCCGTTATCTGATGACACAGGGAGGACACTTATGTAAGACTCTATTTGAATAGTTACCAAATGGCCTGTGGACATATGCATAAGCAGGTTTATATGGCTTTATGAAGAAGATAAGTACACCACTGATTACAGAGCACCAACATTTGCTGACATTTGCCCTGTCAACGCCCAACTGCAGGCTCTCCTCCAACATGAGGCTCAACGTGAGTTTAAGCATTTCACAGAAATGTAGTTCATTAGGCAAAGAAGCTCATGTGCCTTACTGCTTATAGACATCAATTAGTACTGTGTTGTTTAGTAAGATCAAGTGTACTTGCTTATGCATTTTCTGACACTGTTATCTTACTTACCATAGCTAAAAACAGTACTAGCATCCAACTTGAAGCCTGAATTTGGTTCATAATTTTGTACATTTTCTGTCCATATGAGCAAATCTAACAACTTTGCAACTTAACACAGTCTGAGGCAGCCGTGTAATTTTTGGCCATGTTGTTTACACAATGCTAATTACTTTCATTATTTGCTAGTTAGATTAGCCACTAATGAAAAACTAAATAAGTTAACTTTGGACATCAAATACATCTTGGCTAATCAACTACATTTGGGGCAGAAGGAAGAAAACTGTGTTAATTTGATTTTTGGCAAAAATATTGTTTTGTATGGCGTACACTCCAGGCGCCCAAGGCAGCTGGCGAAAGGTTTGGGTCGGGAAACACATGGACGTCTGTGTGTCGGCCCTTGGCTGTTAGCGCTGGTTATTTTAGCGCTGAGGCTTGAGGTTTAAACAGCGTGAAAGTGAGACCCGGCTGGGGAGCTGTCCTGGATCCGTGAAGGGCTGAGCAACATGCAGCAAACCTCCAGGGTTCAAAGACTGGGAAATTCAATTTTCAACCGATATCTGATCTCATCGTACTGTAGAAGGCTAGACTTTTTACTGCAAAACAAACAAAACTCCACAAGTAGTCGTATTATGTCTACCCCAAGGCTGACAGATAATTGCAACATTTTTAAAAAGCCTCGCATACCTGGTTAACAGCAACAATTTACTAGGTGAGAACATATCAATTACCATGTCAGTCGTCTTATGCAATGAAGGCTGTAGACGTCTGTGTGTAAAAAAGAGCACGCAAAGCTTTCTTTTAGGTATTTCTGGGTGCTTCCACAGGAAACAAAAAGTTCAAAGTAGTCAAAGACTTGCCTAATACTGGGTAGGTCCCACTTTTGCCACTAAAACAGCTCTGATCCACCAAGGCATGGAATCCACAAGACCTCTGAAGGTGTGCTGTGGTATCTGGAACCGAGACAGTCGCAGCAAATCCTGTAAGCTGTAAGGTGGGGCCTCAATGGTGCTGGCTAGTTTATCCAGCACATCCAACAGATGCTAGATTAGATCAAGATCTGTGCAACTGGAGGCCAAGTCAACACCTTGAACTCTTTGTCATGTTGCTCAAACCATTCCTAAACGAATTCGCAGTGTGTAAGGGTGCGTCGTTCTGCTGACAGAGCACTGCTTTTAGGTAATAGCATGGCCATGAAGGTTTGGAGTTGGTCTGCAACAATGTTTAGGAGGGAAGTAAATGTGCTACAGTCAATTAGTGAGCCTTGGGCACACATGACCCTGTTGTGGGTTCACTGCTAGTCCTTCCTTGGACCACTTTTGGTATGTACTAACTCCTGCATTCCAAGAACACCCCACAAGATCTTCCAAAAACTGCTTAGATTCTTAAGCTTTTTGTCTGTTTCCAAATTCAAGAACTCACTATTCACTTGCTGTCTAATATACTCTTCTCCTTGTCACTGTAATGAGATAATCCATATCATTCACTTCAGCTGTCTTTAGCTGTTTTAACATTGTGGCGGATCAATGTATATTTGCCTGTTTCGTACACTCTGCTGTGCTCAGCTTCTCGCCGCTGACTCTGGATTTTCAGTGGAGAAATGCTGAGCAGTCTGACGGGATTTGCTGAGTCAAAATTATCCACCTTGAAGTGCGCCAGTTATGCGTAAATTTGATCATAAATTACTCCAATCCACTTCTCCGGTCAGCTTTAATCCATCATTTCTAAGAATGAATTATGCTTTCGTTATCAAGCGTGACGGCGCTCAGATACGCGAGGAACATCCTTCACTTTTAAAAGACTACTTTTGTAAAATCCCTTTAATGTGTTTATAATGATATTTATAAGTTGTTTAATGATCATGCTTCAGTATTCCTAGCTAGTAATGTGCCTGAATACTACACCAGTAACCCATAAGTGTCTAGAGTTATTGCAGTCATGTTGCACTGATGCCTATGTGATGCCTTTTATTTGCTGAATTTAAATCACTGGGTGGAAAAGTTATAGGCCATTTGATATTTATGCTTTATTCTGGCCAGTACATTCTAGCTAAAATGTGTCATATTTCATTTTGTCCCATATAGAACTTATTTCCATCAACAAAACAGAATACTGGGGTGTGCAAACTTTTAGGCTACCATATACTTTGTAGTTATCCCCCCCTGCTCAGGCATGGAAATGGATTGCTCCAGATGTGACCACAGTCATGCAGCAGTGCTGCAAATAACCCCAATTAATAATGCATTGGTTTCTGCGAAGGCCCAGAAACATCCGAGCGGGTTACTCACGCATGGGCGCTCATGGGCCACTCTAATCGATGCTTCTCGTTACACAATGGCCTCCTATGGGCTCAGCTGCAGAGAGAGAGGGCTGCCTCTGAAGAAAGCGGGGCCCGCTGTCACGGCAGCCTTATATAACCGGCCCCATCTGCAGCTGGGCCTGAGGACGCCACGAGCCTGATCTCTGCCTCCACAAACACCCTTTTCCTCCATGGAGCATGCATGAACAGAGACCGCAGAACATTACTACCATCTCCATATCCTTCAGATTCCTCAAGAGGTCTGATTGAGGTTTGATGCGCCTTTAAACAAATGGATGGTGGTTGTTGGGGTTTTTTTTTTCAGCTTTTATTTGTTTACACCAGGGCTGTTCCTACTCCAGGAGCTCTGCCCTTCTACAAAGCTTTGCTCCGACCAGAACATAACAGGAAACAGTGTACTAAAGCTGGTACATTTTTTGTTTGCCAAATACCCACAACAATGGTCTTAAGGTCCAATTATGTGCCTAAAATGGTCAACCTCAGGAAGAGAAATTCTGTTGAGAGTGTGCATTGCAAACGTTCAATCTTCATTTATGTTCTTAAGTAGATTTTTTAAATTGTTATTGTTGTTGTATTATTCTCGACATTGAAGCAATTGTATACCGACCTAAATCTAATTCTTGGATTCATTTGAGTTCAGCTATGTCATTCAATCTCAATTTTCTCCATGTAAAGTTACCATTTTGCAAACACAAGGTTTTCTGATAAGTTACGTAACTAAATGAGTTGCGATAAGTTATCTGGCTTATGCTACTTCTTCTTCCACCCTGGGGTGGTTAACGTCATTGAACAGCATGGCCGGACTGGAGGAGGTGTGGGGTGCGCAACAGGGACTTTGTTTGGGTGGTCAAGGAGCCCCTGCCTTTCCTGCCTTCAAAGCAGCAGTGCTGAGGGCTTGGCCACTGTGTTTTGGCGTAATCAGAGGGCGATCGTGCCAGGAGGAAGGTGGGTTGGCAAGGGTTCGATGTCAGAGCGCTCGCTCTCACGCAGTCTGGCTGGCATTAGTATGCCGGGGCAGAGGGAGGCTCCATGGGCCTCAGAGTCTGTGCCTAAATTCACTCATTAGAGCACATCTCCCCTCCGGATAGACCCAAGCTCATACATTCACATGGGGATCTGATTTATCTTCTCAGGTACCGCGCAGCATCTCCAGCCCGAGCCGCGGGCTTGTTTGTGTGCCGCAGGCAATGAGGCTTGAAAACGAATGCAAATGTGTTGAAATTCAATATTTTCTTGTGGTGTCTCTTGACAACCACATTTTAATGAGTTCATTACCTCATGTGCACAAAGTGTAATTGGCATAAAGGGATGGAAGAGTGGGGGGGGGGGGGGTGGGGCTCACAAGATGACAAGGTGTATGAGCGGCCGCAGCTGACGTTGATATATTGCTCCTTGGTTGAAATGGATCTTCGTTTATTGTGAGGAAACATTGGTGATCAAGCACATGGCTGAGTCACACTCCAATTAGGAATAAAGGCTTTGATTACGCATCAAAGCTTTCTGTAATATTTTAGCGCAATTAATCATGCAATATGAAGCAGTGTGAGCAAAGCATGTTGGGCTTCTGTTCCATTTGTCCTTTGGGTCACCTACCAAAGGCTAAACCACAATGCTTCATTTAATCCTTATATACACTGCCTTTCAACAGCTAAGCCACACCTAGATAATCAAAATCTTTTTAACACAAACAAACAAACTGTTTTCTTGGTCTGATTGTGCTTAAAACATATTATTTGGAAGAAAACAATACGTCACACATAGATATTTGCGAAGGTATCAACAAAATAGTCATTGTTTTACTTTGAAGGAGTTCAGTAAGCAGTAAAGTTTGGGTTTATTTCTGTTGGTTTGTTCATTTTGACATGTTCAAGAAGCTGTGAAGAGCAGCTGGTGATTTAAAATAATGCAAATAAAATGTAAATACACTTTTATCCTGATGGTAATAATTTGTGACAGTACTAGATCAGCAATAATGCTATACCCCACACATTGTATTGCCTTGATATTAGCATTTATTGACAATAATATCCAAGAAACCCAACAAAGCACAATGTAACTTTCCTTTTTTATTATTATGATTTTAAACACATATGGGTTCCTCATGGAGATAAAAAGGCTAGGCACCTGAGTCATGTGATTCGCCACTGCAACTTTCACTATTGAAACATCATAGGACAGCTCAACACAAATGGCTTTGGATGGCTCAGACATTACCAGGATCATTACCTAAAGCTTTAGTAAACAAAAGCTTTCCTTGTATTTTTAACTAAAACATAGAACAGCAAACAGACATTTTCTGTGCGACATATTCTGTGAGTGCACGTTGCTGGTCTAGTTTTCAGCGCTGTAGTGATTACGGTAAGTGAAAGTGTTAGAGTCACAAGCTCAGGCTCGGTGTTTGCAGTCCGGCTGCAGGCATGGCAGATTTAGTGCAACACAGGCAGCCCAGGCAGCCTCCCCTTACCTCTACACCCCACTCCAGCCCCCTCCGCTGCCCCACTCGTGCATTCCCTTTCCTTCTCCTGGCCATGAATGGAGCTTAGCTCGAGAAAAATTCCAGAGAAACCAGCCAACTATGCGCAGCTCTCTGATCTGACTGAAATCCAACCTTTTTCCTGCCTGCATGCATGCTTTCATGAGCTGTGTGGATACGGCTTGCTGGCATGCATGTATGTGCATGTGAATTTACTCACTATGACATGGAAAATTTACTTGCACAAATATTGGCAAAAGCAACTCAACCGAAAGGTGAAACGGTGTCCGTCACATTAATGCATATTCGAATCAAGCTAATTGAATGCATCGTGTTTTTGCAGCGTGCCTCTCGAAGGAGACTGTCAATTCCTGGAATCCGAATTAGGGGATTTAACGGTTTAAGGACGTAAACTGAAAGAAAAAAAAAAAAAAGGATACAGGTTCAGGTAGCCGAGGCAGTGACGTAAAACGCTCAGATCAGGGTCATCCATGCGGAGAGAAACACGCAGGTGAGAAGAGCAGTGCAGAGATGGAGGTAGCTGGTGTGTAGGATTTGCACACGTAGGCAGAGCTCAGAGCCAACAAGCTGTCATATCTCTAGAACAATCTGGAAGTGCAGACGTACTGGAGGTGGTTCCCACAAAGACGGAGAGATGCTGGCACGCGGCCAGCGCTCCAGAAACACGCTATACACAGACAGGGTCAGTTGAGGTGAAGGCTGTACATTAGCCGACATCAGAGTGCTACTATATGACCTACCTGCACTATTAGCTGTATATTGTCACTGTGGGATTAAGACCTTAATTGAATCTGCCATATACAGCCATGGAAAAAACTGAGAGAGCACTTTTCCCTGTTTGTACAATTTGTGACAGTGTGTGTGTGTGTGTGTGTGTGTGTGTGCATAAAATGCACAGGTTGCTATACTTTTATGAACTATTACAGTGTGAACTGTGTAAAAAACAAGAAATGCCTCCATATGTGTTGTAAGTGCTGTAGTGTTTGTGTAGCAGCTTTTCTATAATCAGCTTCACTCCTGATTCAGTTTCTGATGGGATGAAACAGAGCCACACTTGGACACACTCTGCTCTTAACGTTAGTTGCAAAACTGTTGTGTAGATTAACATTTCCAAGATATGTATTATTTTTCAGTTTTCTCTTTTTAATTAAGTGTGATCAATAGTGTGAAAAAAAAAAACAATTACAAAAGCAATAACCAGAAAAACAATTTTTTTTCCATGGCTGTATACCATTCACATAACCTGCTAGAAATATATAATGTCATTTGTTTTAGTGAGTTTTTATGCCAGACAATGTCCATCAATACTGGAAAGTTGTCACAACAGATGCTTCGATGGTATATCATGACATGCTAACATGAAATTGAATCTCTCGACAGCATATGATATCTGTTATGACTTAATTTATAAAACAGCCTGCCATTCAGACTGTGACAATATTTCATGACCGCGTTTGAATAGAATTGCTCAAAAATGGCATGGAATAAAAAGCTGTTACATTAGTTTAGACTGAAAGCTACTTTAGTTCTTCCTTCTTTGGAGATCATTTATTCTACATTAATGCTAAAACTAATCTGTCTCACTTTTCTAAGTTTAGCAGAAGAAAGAAAAAAAAAAAGACTGCACATTTATTTCTCTAATGCAGCTCCAAACTTTGATGCAAACTCTTCTGGTGTGTTTACACACAGGGCAATCCCTCGCCCTCTCACACTCTTTAGAGAGTGACTGTTATATAATGAGCCCTGAGTCATTTTTCAGAGCCTTTTTTCCCCTTCCCATATGGAAAGTCTGGTCCCAGTTCAAACAGGATAGAAGCAGTCAGATCCATTATAGGCTGAAATGGAAAAAGTCAACAAGCTCGGAGGGAAGAAAAACTGGCAGTTTCTGTCAACCAGTATGGCACAGTATGTCCTCATACCAGGCCCTGACCACAAGAGTGAAAAACAGGTCGGTTTATATGGAGAACACTTAGGCCTATTATAAGCGCCTATTATGCTTTTTTTTTAATGTGCCATTTGAACAAATTCAGGCTCGCTGAGAGGGCTTTTACAGAAGTGAAAACAGAATCTGAAGAGACCAGTCACACCAAAAGGCTTCTTTTTCGTGTCTTGACTTGAGTAAACGTAGATATTCGCCATTGAAAATCAAGTTAAATTTAATTTTTTTAGCCAAACACGAAGAACTAGGATTTTCTTTCACTGGAAAGTCAGATCTATAGTAGACTAGATCGCAGTTTTCTTTGTCAGATGTAAACAACCATAAGGAACAGACTGAAGTGCCTGCAAGGTAACCAATAGTGACAAAAACATCTAGTGAGACAGCACTGAGCATTGGGTGTAAACTGTACAAAAGTTTAGGGACACTGTATAAAAGTTATAGTCACTGTCTCTGCACATCGCTTTCCTCGTGTTTAATTAGGTTACTGAAACGTCACTTACACTCACATTTGAAAACATTAGCTTACTTTTACATGATGAAATGGCCAGTATTAATGACCAAGTTTATGTACACTAAAGCTAGGAGAGCTTCATTTTCCTGCAACCTGATAAAGAAAACACTTATATGGGGTGAAAACACTCCAGCTAGATGTTCCCAAACTCTTGACAGGCATACAAACCCCTCCAGGCCACTGTATAATCCCAGTCTATCACCAACCTTGTCAAAACTTCCAGTACTCCTAGAGCCCTTATTGTTTGTCATGATCTTCATACTGTGTCAACATGCTAAGCTCCTGCAGCCTGCAGCGTGCGAGTGTGCCGTCGGCTGGCCCGCCCCGTAATTAGCGTGTCTCTGACATGTCTGCGACTGGCTTGCCTGCTGTCTGGTTCGGAGTTATTTCTGGTGTGGGTGAAGGTGTCAGGCTTTCTGTGCTGACATCAGGAATGCCCTCGGGCATGCAGCAAGGTGAGGTGCTCTGCAGAACGAACTTGCCATGATCCGTCTGTTTGCTCAGCGATAAAAGCCCTGTGTGTACTGTCTCAGGCCTCTGCCCTCGCCCTTTGTGCTTCTGCATGCTCCACTGATACAGACTGTTTACTGTCCTCAATGCCTCTTAGTACATCTGTCAGTCTTCATAAGACTGTACACAAAAGGTATGTACTCACAACACTAACCCAGCAGTGTATCAAAATTAAACTCCTTTCACCACTTATCAATACTATGGTGATATAATGCTCATTTTTAAAGAAAGGTCAGAAAAAAAATGACCTTTGAAAAAAAAAAATTGACGGTCATTTTTTATATCCATTTTTTTTTGGATATAAAATTTTGGATACATAACAATTTTTTTGTTTTATTTTATTTTATTTTGATAGTAAAATTTTATTTTGGTTCTACAGTGACAGAGTCATTCGATCCAGATGTATTAAAGTGGACTCTCCAGGCTGGAACTTGCTATATCATGTAACATGAAAGATCTGCCAGAGCCTGGCCTTGGCCCATGTATGCAGTGAGATTAATTAGACTTCATGACTGATGCGCTTCAGACTGTACTGTATACAAACTCGGTAACCAGGAGTTTCCTGGCAACGCGGTGTGTAAACAGACCGCCGGACAGGCCTGTGCATGACCCTCACATGAGGACAGCGAGAAGGGCGGCCACAGAAAGGCCCTATTATTAGACGGCTCCCCAGTGGCATGAGCATGGAAGTGATGGTTGAGGCCCCTGCGCTTTCAAGATGTTGCTGAGCGTTCTTTGCTGATGCATTTCCTGAGGAAGAATGACACGACTGAGCCGCGTCCAAAACACACAGTGTAGGGATTCTGTGTTCATGGGCTGTGGACATGTAGATTTTTTTTGTTATCTGACCCAGTTTCACTCTTTCTTTGTCTATTTGAATGTATAGTATAAGTCTTAACAACTAATTATTCACTACTAATGCACTTGGGATCCAATGGTTTTTGATTGATTAGCAAAGTTTGCGTGCATGTGTATGAGAAAGGGCTGTATGTGTACCTGTGTATTGAAATGGGGTTAAATGTGTTCAAGAGAAGTTTACGGAGCTCAGCCACAAATTATTTAATTTGTAAAGTTTTCAGGTGAGTTGAGTCTCTATGCATGTTAAGCTTAGGGACTGTTTGTGTGTGCATGAGCATTTTTAACAGGTTTTACAGGAAATTATTCATTTAGACAGCAAGACTAAGCAATCTTCACTGTCTGCTATTTGGGAGGATGTACGGTTTTGGTTTTGTGTGTTTTCTGTGGTAGTAATAAGGCAATGTGAAGTTTCACTTTGATGATTTTCACTGAAACTTGGCACAGCAATGACACTTTTTTTTTAGTGCCATCCTTGCAGCTCCAGACATTCGCGTGATGTGACACTGACCAGCGTTCGTGCAAAGGGTGTCCCGTGTCACTGTCTGAAACAACTGATGGGTGTGTGTGTGGGTGTGTGTGTGTGTGTGTGTGTGTACGTGCGTGCATGTGCGGAGGGGGCAGGGTGGCTGTGTGTGTGTGTGAGATCGAGAGAACACTGAAAGAGGGAAATTAAAAAAATGAGGAAGAGAAAGAGGCGGGAGCCAGGGCTCTCACAGCTGTTGTTCTGCTGTGCTTCCTCTGATAGTGGACTTGGCTGTACTCCCAGTTCTTTAGGTAAACTGTAGAAAACACCATCACCTTGGAAGCGTTTTTATGAGGAAAAAATGGTGCCAATGTTCAAGACGAGACAGCGGCGCTGAGAAGATATCAGGTGTAATGTGGGGCGTCTTGTTTATCTGTATTTTAAAGGACTTTTTCCATGGCCTTTTCACCATTAAAGAACTCTGTAATGATCTTTTTTTTTGTTTTGTTTTTCAGTTTTTCTGGTTGTCAGTTCAGACTGACCTGAGAGGCATTCTGTAAGGAATCTCACAGAGTGTCAACACCCCCAGAAACACACAGCATTAAACTGTTTAACAAATTATTACATATACAGTTTCTTCAAAGGGAGAGAAAATGTATGGAAATTCTGCATTTGAAAGATAAAGCACCTGCATTTCATCCTTTATATCCTTTTCACATGCACACATGAGGTCCATGTTGACCCCCCCCTATTAATGCTGTCACCCATTAAAAGAATGAACATGCTGACACATGGAAAATCATTAGCCTCTTATCACTGGATCAGCTTATAGAGCAGACTTTAATTCTTTAATCTGTTCTTCATGCGTTACCCTTCGCAAGAGTCGTGCTTGATCAGGATGGCCAAACTTTCTATGGCACACAGATCTGCCAGTCTCTCATGGCTCTCTTTGTGGTCATGGCAATAGCAATAAGCCTTGAATTTCAATGCATTTCAGTGACACCTTTTAGGACGTTTTGCCTTTGACTCAGGAGCTAAAAGCATGAGGCATTTAAAGACGGTGATATGATATGCATTGAGAGATGCTGATCAACTGCCTGCATACACTTAACACAAACACCATCATGAACCTGATGCACCACTTGATTAAGATGAATGCCAGAGATTGGAGAAGGTCTCTTGAGAGTAAGTCAATAAACAGAAGCTTGAAGGCCTTTCGCAAACAAACACAGTGCTTTTTTAAAGCAGGTTGCAAAGTGTTTTGCCCAGCTCTAGAGGTTCAAAGTACGAAATTCATTTCATTCAGTGTTATGTCAAGCACTATCTAACGAAATCAGTGTTGTTGCAGCTGCGTTCCTAACACTGGCTCTTATCACTCTCTGTGTGTTACACCTGGGCTAATCGATGGCAGGTGGAAATAAAAAACACAATATTAAGCTCCCTCTGGATTACCCTTAGTTCCACTTAAGCACGCAGATATTTCTATTGTACGTGTCCTTTCTTTCTGCTTGAGGTGTGACTTCAGGTTTGAATAGGGAAACAAAGTATAAGTAAGCTGATACTACTGGAGCCCAAAACCCCAGACAGATCCTCTAACAAGTTGTTTTCTTCGCTTCTGCTGTTAAACTGTAATCATTTTGAGCCAGCGAGATGTGGAAAAACAATCATATGCGACGGTTTGGGGACCCCCTGGTCAGATGTAGTCAAATTTCTGCAGGAAAGTAAGTGTGAATCCTCTAAACAGTTCAGTTTATTTTTAGATACTGAGAGAACAATGACATGAGGCCTGTTGAATCCTAATGACATATTGCTCATTAATTGAAAGTATCCTTATTATATTATTAAAAATAACAATGATGACAAGAGTATTATTAATAATAATAATAATAATAATAAATAAATAAATAAAAGAAAAATAATGTTATTATTACAACTAATAATAACGATAAACATTATTATTGTTATTTTTTGTTATTCCTGTGATTAATACTAATAAAATAACAACATAATAATTCTGACAATAATGTTATTGCTATTATCGTTATTATTGTTATTATTATTATTATTATTATTATTATTATTATTAAATCTTCAACTAAGGCCCACATTCAGTCCACCCTCTAGAAGCTGTGTACTTAAGTTTCCACTTAGAAAATCAACAGAACTTGTCATTTGTCTGGAATGGAATTTAACTTTTGCTCAGGCCTATCAGTCTCTCCCGCTGTGCCGCATGACCTGACTCTCCTAAGCCGCTGGAAAAAGCTGAAAATATTTTGCCCAAAAATAGAGAATGCATCAGGACTGAGCCTTTTCCAGTGCTGAACCGGCTCACCGATGCTGTGAAGTGAGTTTTAGTTCTGCTAAAATGTTCTCAGCGTATGAATCTAAACATGATTATGAACCTCAGAACGGACGCCACTGCGTTCACCTCAGTGCTCACAGTCTGAAAGATAAAATCGTTTTACAATGGTTGGCTGCGGGTAATTATGAGAACAAGCATTTATTTCTCAGAACGCCTTTGTTTCCTGAGACATGGCTTTCGGAGTCATTCTGTGAAACACTGTGGGATTCCATAGAGCGTTGTATTCTTGGAGTGTTCAAACAGGAACTCCTCCAGCCATACTATGTATCAAGCACCACCATATATTATGCACAGGAACAAAGACTTCCTCAATAATAAATTTCCACGACCCTATTTAACTCTAACCCAGGACCAGGGGGCGAGGAGCTTCCTTCCACACTCAGGTTTGTTATTTTTTCATGGAACCCTGGCTTCTGTTTCAGATGCGCTTTAACCTCTTACACTGCTATTCTTTCGTGAACTATTTCAGTGTGAGCTGTTTAAAAAAATAAGAAATACAATGTTGAAATAATGTAAGTGCAGTAGTGTTTGTATAACAGCTTTTCTATGTGCTGTATTCCAGCAGCAGTCACGCATGGACAAACACTGCTCTTAGCCTCACAATTTTAATTGTTGCAGTTGTAAAATAAATGTAAATAATGTTGTGCAGTTTGACATTTACACAGTATAATGATTAACATGCATTATTTTACAATTACTAAAGCAATAACCAGAAAAAAATGATGCCATGTCTTCTTTTTTTCCATGGCTGTGTGTGTGTGTGTGTGTGTGTGTGTGTGTGTGTCCAGTGAATAAGTACCATATATCTCTATCTCTGCAGTTTTGTACGTTTCAAGGGTCAACTGCACCTTACTGGCACTAGAATGCCACGAGGAACAAATGAGACTAAGAATAATGGGTCTTTAGGGCGCTCAGAAGAAGGTTAGCATTTTGCCTTAAAGAAACCTGTTCAGGGCTTCAGTAGAAAGCTACATGTTTCACATTCCAGTCTTTTGGGTTCCATGGTAGGGTTAAAGCTGCACCCCTTATGCTTTGCTGTTACTAAACACTTAATAGCTGGTTTCCTCTGGTCTACTGACTTTTGTGTAGCTATGGAGGACCTTTATCTTTATTTCACCACTGATTCCTACATATCCCATGGACTGTCTGCAAATCATAACACTATTAGGCTGTTGTCTGGCTATCCGGTGTCGACCCAAAGAGGATGGGGTCCCCACAGAGTCTTGGTTCCTCTCAAGGTTTCTTCTTCCTGGTCAAGGGAGATTTTCTTTGATTCTATTCCCTCTGTTTTGCTTTCTGATGGCTTGGACTATGAAGTCTGTTGTCAAAAAAACAATTTGTATTCTCAATTTGAATTACAAGCAGCATTCTGTACACCAGGCCTTGTTGAAACACTGAAGTATTAATGACATTTGCTGCCTTTTTGGCAGACAGGTCATTGTCTCATGGATGCTCTATGGCATCTCAGTGGAAAGAACGCTGCCACAAACTGGTAAAACAGAGAAATAAGAATCCGTCTAGGACTAGCAGTCTGCCGTAAGAATACCATTGCACTTCTGGCACCAATACGTAGGAGTAGAAGGTCAGGCAGGATACATCTTGCTTGTAATTTTGGCACATTCGGCTTGCTTTTCACCTGGGCCAGTGCCAACGACAATCACAGCATCCTAGAACTTGGCAGAGGGCGCTCTTTCTATAGCAGCCTGCACTGAAACGACCCTAAAACGAGGAGCCGGAAAGCGCTCGTTTGCTCTGTGAATCCAGCTTTCGTTAGGCAAACAACCTCACCCTGGCTCCTTAAGACGCTGCAAGTCTAGCGGTGACTAACACTGAGAGCCGCAGAACAGTAGATGCAAAAGAAAAACTAAGAAATCATCACATTATAATATGTGAAATCTGAGAGGACACTTGGCACATGATGAAACAGGGTGTTTCCAGGCAGTCTGATAGTTTCCTGTAAAGCCATAGGAAAGTTGCCTAACTATTGCCTTCAGCTTCTCATTGCCCTCATACTCATTCTCCCACGGCTGCAGTAAACACAACAGAAGAACTGACAGTGAAAGGAAGGACAAGCTGTTAAGGGCAAAACACAGTCTGAACTATTGAGGAGAGGAAAGCAACCAAAACGAGTCCTAATCCCTGCGAGTGTGACTGGGAGATACTAGCATACACCATACGTCCAAATGCTCGCAGACATCTCAGTCAATGTTTCTTTGTTTGTTAACAGGATGCCTTTGCTGCAGTAAGAACCTCTGCTGGTTTGGGAAAGCTACATTAGATGTCCAGCTCGGCTCAGATGTATTAGGTGGAGCTCCATCACTCCTTAGACTGCAGTTCCACTGCTCCTCAGTCCAGAGCTGAGCTGGTTCAAACCAGATATGTGGGTGCAACGGAATGTCAGTAGTAGCTGCACCTTTAAAATGCAATGTTTACTTCTGTTTAGAACTTCTGACTAATCTAAAAAACTGAAACAAGGTGATGTTGTCACCTTGTTTCAATACATGCTGAGGTGCTCATGTGATTGAGTGGAAATTTTTGATTTCCCAAAATTGTTTTCTGATGGGTGGAGACATCATTCAAGAAATGACATAAGAAAGGCCAGTGTTGCAGCTGCACTGTGTAACAGTTACTCAACTGTGAACGTGCCCTCCAAACTAAGCTGAAGACATTGTCTTTCTGTCCTCATATCATCATGTGACACCTTGAGAAACCTTTCTCAGCCTTACTGCAAACATGTTAAAGGGCTGTTTTTTTTCCCTGTACGCTATTGAAATTGTTGGGTAAGATAAGACGGGTGGTGCTTATGTAGTTTCTCAACTCTGTGATTAAAATCAGAACATAAAGTTAAAGACGGCGTGCCAGCATCGTTGCCTCATGTTCTATTTGTACACATACAAAAGGTGGATAAAGTTCATTCGCCCCGACCTCAGCGTGCCGAGCAAACTGGAGTCTGTTTATTAAACGCATGAAATAAGAGCCAGCCATTTATCACTGTCTGTGAACTCGGGCTCAACTGGGAACAACAGAAAATCACAGTTTTCCGCGGCTTGTCATACCGTCTCGACCATTGTGGGAGACCATAGACTTGAAGAAATTCCTGCAATTAGCCATCAGAGTCCAAAGCAGACTGTTAAGACTTGTTTACCGATGAAAAAGAAGGTGGTTTGGAGACAATCCGTCGCAGACTCACATGCCGTTCTCAATTTACAGCAGTCGGCGGCCGTACAATGACCCGCACAGTGGCGCAAGGTAACGTAACCCAGTAGAAGCCTACAGTTTCAGTGGTATGCAGTGGGAATACAAACAGTTGGGCAAGTGCGTGTGTAGGGGTATGGTCCTTCAGCTGCCAAAGAACAAGCTTGTGAAGAAGCATTATTTCGAGCTCTCCAACATAACAAAGGATGAGCTGTGATGGCCGGGTGATTCACATTTTCCCGTGGGATACTCAGGCAGAGACGCGATGTTCTGGGACATTCAGGCCAAGCCTATGAGCGGTCAGGACTTGTCGGGGTTAATCCTCTATAGCAATGCAAACATGGCACCAACAAGCCTTTGGCTGCAGTGAACATGCCAATTGCACCCTGGGCTGAAACTGAAAGGTGCCTTTTATATGCACCATTAAATTCACTCCTCAGTGGGCATTTGTGCCCGTCCAGACTTAAGTGAGCACTCTAGATGTCAATTCAACAATACAGGTACATCAATGCATGTTGGCACTGTGATCTAAAGGGGTGATTCTACTGTATCAGTTTTGAAAGTGTAGAATTGTGATTATACTTAATAAAATACCCCCCTTTAAAAAATAAAGATGTAAAAAGATGTAAAAGTAAATTGAAAATGATTGTGTACATATTAGGAGACCGGCCATTTTAGTGGGTTTACTTTGTTATTGTGGTGCTTGAAAAACCGACAGTTTAATTGCATGTAAGACCATGTTTTTAAAGTTAGCGAGCTTTCATCAGTGTGGCCGTCTAGGTCATGGTGGACAGACCCTGACTGCAGGAGACTGCTGAAGTGTGATATGGCACTGATGGAGAATAACTGCTGCTGACAGGCCCTCACATTATCTTAATTGATGCCATTGCCTGAGTGTGAGCAGATAAGACTAATGTGGGCCAGCACCTCACCACAGCACAGCACTAGGCAACCTCAACCACTACCTCTTATGCAACAGACGGTTGCCAGCAACTGCAAATGCTGTGGTGGCTACAAACAAGGTAGGTAAACACGGGAGGAAAAAGTGGTCATGAATATGTTACACAATATAGAGATGGTGTGCGCAGTTCCTTAAAACTTCATTTAAACCCAATCTGTCTGCCTAATTGATCTGATCCTACCAGAGAACCTCTGTGTGCTGTTTTTTATGAAAGTGGAGAAAGGCATGATTTGGTCCTTTTTAGGACATTGTGCCAGTTCTGCAAGCTCAGGTGAGCCATTTCAGCTGCTGCTGCCCAGGGGCCTTTGAGGTCATGACAAAGAATGTCTTGGATAAAGCTGAACTCCCCCAAATCTTCAAAGCCACGTTTGAGACCAGCACTTGCACTTGTTGACTTTCTACCTCAGCCGTTTGCAGAAAATGACATGAAAATGACTTGCAGAAAATGACATGAAATCAGACTGCCTAATTGTTCTGACACTACTGTCTTACAAGCTTAATTATACTAAGCATGCAATAATAAAGGATTCTTAGATAATTCCATCATGCCTGGCTTGGGCATGATCAAGCTTCCAGGGTCCCTGTGATAAAGCACCCAATATGGGGTTCCTGTTGTATCCTGCCAGACAGCCATGACCCCAGTGTGTTTCACAAGCTACCATTGCTATTTACTCTGGACAGCATAGCGCTGACCTCTAATCCATCCTGCAAATTTGGATGAGCTTCATGGCTCTGCTTTGTTTTGCACTCAAGAACATTTTCTCTCTACAAAGGGAAATATAATTCTGCCCCTTTAGTAATTTCTCCCCATTGAGGCGCTGAAGCAGCATGTTTTAAATGTCTGAGAGCTTTCCAGTGAATTAAGCTGCTATCAGGCAATGCCTTCACTTTACCAAAGGTTGGGTTTACCAGTACAGCCATGTTCGGCTTGAGTCGATGCTCGGTCAGGTGTCTTGGGTGTTCCTGTGAATACCACAGCTGGGTGTGCCCTGCAGACAGTGCCTTTCTGGAGTCCAGAGCCCTGCCTCTGAGAACAGGAGCACCTTATACCAGGCAACAAAAGCCTCGGCTGGCCCCCTGCCCCTGGCTCGCTGTCAACCCTCCACTGACCCAGTCATAACAATGCTGCTATTCAGCTGCTCAATTAAAACGATATCATACACCTCTGTTCACAATTGTTTGATTGTGGCAGCCAAACCAAAGTCAATTCACATCCAAACCCATTGACCTCATGAGCCCATTATGATCAAGACATTATTTGCCCGCTCATCTATTTAGCTATCGTGGCTAGACAAAGCAAATTAAATGTATCCATTCAAATCACCTGCTCTCTCAACATGCCACTGGTGTGCACCAAAGGTGTGTACCAGGAGCTTTTAACTGCGAGTACAATGACCTGATTTAACTAATTATCTCCACTAAGACTGTGGCTGTGAGAAATATTTGCAACTACATGGGGCCCTAGACAAAAGACAGTTCATTCTGCCAAGATTACTGCATTATCAACTAAAGTATTATCTTCATCATTCAGTTTCATTATACAGACCACCTAACAAATACAGTCTGTGACTGATCAAATAAAAAGTCAGCAATTGCACTCAGGGTCCCTTTGAAAAATATAACTTTTTTTTCGGTTTCCCACCAATTCTTAGTGAGATCACAGTGGATATCCTCAAGCTATGCGGAGCTTTTCTCAGACCATTACATTTCCTCAGCGGCGAAACACCCTGAGTCAGCGCTTCTGGTCATACTGGGCCTCCGACCCACTCGACTTTTTACAATTTCGCTCGGAGCGTCGTACTTGTGTTGACACAGATGGGAGCAGACTTCATGACTTGTGAAACGCACTCAGCTGATCTCCTTCCAAGAGGTGGCCACATCATTCAGAACGGGCCAAAGAACCTACAGAGAGGCTGAGATGTTGTAGGAGGGAGTTTATCCTCAAAGGATCCTGGCTTGGAATACTCAGCGCCCCTGATTTCCTCCACCCTATCCTGCAGAATCAGGCTTGCTTTCTCAAAACAAATTTCAAAGGGTAGTTCCTCAGCCAAAACCTCAACCGACCCCAGAAACGTTTATGTAACTAGTCTGGCCCATGCTCCTTTCAAGAAGTACCCCACTGACTCGAAAAGAATCCATGGAAATGTGTCTCATCCTTCAGTAAATTCTGACTTTCGAATGCATTACTGTAGTCCTACTGCTGGCAGAAGCACATCTTTAATATAAGAGCAGCACTGATTGAAAGGGTGGGGGGGGGGGCACAATCCCATGCTCCAACCTTTGCTGCTGGAAGAAAACAGTGAGCATCTTCTTATGGCAGACATTAGCCTATTATGCCCTCATCCACTGTGTTTCTGCTCCTCTCCCCACATGTGATGTCTGGGATGTCTTTTATTACCACACCCCTCCCTCTCTTACCCACTGGAGACGAAGTCTGCGTTCCCGAGTGTGCCTCCGTGCTGCTGTTGTTTTTGCCGTGTTTATGTTGTAGGCGCGACTGAGCGCGTGCTGTTTTTGTTCAGCACAACACCATCTGAGCTATTTATCTTTGCGTGCCGGTGGCAGTGTGTTTCTTTTCACAGCTGCCGCCGCTTAACATTGGCTTCTGCTTTGCTAAACTGCTGTAATAGCTCTTCAATATCCCAACCAAGAGTGACGCTGTGGAAATAACAGCCAAGACATTCACACTTGAGACGGAGGCCGGAGAACGAAATGTTCTGCCCAGCACTTGGGCCTGGGGTGTGTTTGTCAGGCAAATAGTTTGGTCCGGGCGGAGAACGTCGGCAAGGCTGAAGGGCAGCATTTTCAACAGCTCAGTGCCACACGTTTTTATCTCGAGCTGCTCTCGGTTCACAAAGGTGGCACCACTGCTATCTGCAGACTGCTAACTGTTTGCCAAGTGAAAGGCATGATAAATCAAGATTATTGGGCCCTAGATAATCTGTGCTGCTTAGGGCTTTATATCAGCAGTTACCTTTTCAGAGAGACTGCGTACGCTAACATAGGATAACTTTGCGTGCCAGTGTGCACCAGTTTTTGTCTCCTTAGCTTTAGTCCTGTCCACCACATGGGCATGCAGAGTCATATGCAGATTCCAACATCTGCAGCCAGAGCTGATCCTGAAAGAGACCACCAGTTCAAAAAGCAATGCAAAAATTTGATGCATTATGCATGCACTGAAATTGCAATGGCCATTCAAAACCTCAGAAACAATACGAGTGCATTTCCACACATTAAACAAACTCATTCAGGCTTTCTGTTTTTCAGCAAAAGGTCACCAGGTTCTTTTGTGCACAGCCCAGCAGAAAGAGGCTGCTCCTGCCAAAAGCCCAGTTACTCCCTGTCTTCAACTCTATTATAGACACACCTCTTTTATCTCTGTCACATCAATAACGCCACGTTCATAAAATTTCAAGGTGTTTCTTGCTGGGACCCATCAGGTCTGCCAGGAGTATGTATTTCTGTCCTTGAGTGAATCACATGAAAATATGAAATATTATGTAAGGAAGCAGAAGAGGAAAAAACATATCATTCTTCATAAAGCAGGGAACATTTGTGTTTGAAATGTGGAGCACAATTGCCTTTCCGCTCACACAGAGAGACGCAGAGGGGCCGGGGTATTTATTAGCAGTGACTGTTTGATAGTTTTTCTAGGAAAGACTACAGAGGCACTGGGGGCGCGACAGAAACGCGGTGATTTCTCTTCTGAAGTGAGACCGTGAAATTCTGTTCATGATCTTGCGCACCATTGTTTTGGCACAGGCCCACTGTTGCTGTGCACATCAATATTCAGCTCATAAAACCAAAATCGATAATCTGAGCTCGACTGTGACCTTTTGGTGCCACGTACAAAAGGCAGGACATGGCGATAAGGCAGATTAAAGGTTAACTTTACCACTAGGCCAAAGTAATGGACCGAATATATTTGAACAGGAAAGTGGCATCCCTTGGTGCAATAAAGCAATGAGGGGCTTCTGAGACAAGCAATGAACCTGCAGCCATTTTATCTACTTATAGCCGTAAAAATAGCAGCCATGAAAAAAGTTTCCACTGAAGGAGGTATTAATGATGTGTTGATAACGCTGATAGCTCTTGCTGAGCTGTGGTTTATTGCGTGGAGTTTATACTGCATGTAATTGCCCATTCACACCACCAGGTTATAGGAAAAAGTAGGAGTGGAATAAATCACTACCATTGTTACCCGTCGTACCAACAGAGTACTGGCAAAGAAAAAGACATCATTCAACAGTTTTAGGGCTGGCCGATTTGGCCTAAAATCAAAATCTCGATTAATTGAACATTTTAACTTATTTATTTATTTTGCCCTCATTGTTCACTGACATGTTGCTCAGTTGTCTCAGTGTTTAAGCTCTCCATGCTCAACATGTCGGCGGCGTAACGGAGCGGGGTCACGTGACTCCACACGCGGTAGTGTTTTTAAAGGGAAGGTAATCAAAATAATCGACCTGTTAAAAATTTGATCGATTATAGGTTCTGAGTGTCGATTTCGACTACTTTCCAATTAATCGCCCAGCCCTACTGAGTTTCCTCAGTAACTTCTCCACACAAATGTCTTCATTTGTCTTGAACATCTTGTAATCAGCTACGGCTTCTGATCCACTTTTACTTTCCGTATGTTCAGCCAGGTTGTAATTGTTACCATAAATTATGTTACAATTTGTCGACTGTTCGCCGTAATTAGTCTTTCTGTGTTTACAGCATTTATAAACAGCAATAAAAATAACTGACAAGCCTGATAGGGCAGTTTCAGCCTCCTGACTGGTTATCAGGGCCTGATTTGACAGCAGCATGGTGTACAAAGGTGTGCAGTGATGTCAGCAGAGACATTATGATTTTATGAGACGTCCCTCCAGTCAGTATGTGCCATCAATGCTTAGGTTTTCTTTAGGCCAATAAAAAAGCACAGATTTCTAGACACAAATCCTGCCAGAAGTATAGGTTCCTTCATGGTTCAAGCAATAACCTTCAAGGGATGTGGAAGCTGTTTATACCTTTTAAAATGTTGTCCACTGTAAGAAACCAAAGACGTTTTTAAGAAGTTCTTCTTTGGCAAAGCTCCAAAAGAAGCCTTTTTAGCCCTTTTTTTTTTAAAGAGGGTACTCCTCACATGACTGGTCATGACATGATCTCACAAATTTTCCTCACAAGCAACAGACTAAACATGTCAAACTCTATCAGATTTAACACAATGTCCTCAAGAGTTAGGTTTCTGTTTTTCGAGAGCATGGGGAAAAAAAACGTGCCCAGAGTTTGATCCTGAACTGCAAACAGGTGCCAGATCCTGGCGGGCAACTGCATGTAATCTGTTGTCGACAATTTAATCTGTTACAACACGTCGGCGTGCTCTCGTCTGCCAGCCGTTTCTGCTTGCAGTCCTTCAGTTCTGCAGGTTCAAAAGGTTCTTGGAGAACCAGGACTGTGGCCATTAAAGCTTGCGAATGTGTTACGAAGCAGCAGAAGGCATTTAAATAGCACATGGTTTTTAGGTGAAGCATGCTTTGCTATTTCTCTCTCATCCACCAAACTGAAGGATGTCATTACACTGTGTCAATCTGTGTTCTTAGTGTTAACTCTGGAGCATAACACACATCCCGTCAGGAAATGAGAGGTAATTAAACCTCCCTCCAGGTCTTCTGCCCCAAAGGGCTGACATCCTTCATACAGAGGTCTTGGAATAAATGGGATTGATCCGTTTTAACACTGTGATTGTTGGATTCTACACTAAAGGGGTGTGGGTGGTGTTCTTTATCTTTCAGTGTCAGTTGAGAAAATCTACATGCAGACATTTAACTTTCCTTCGCTGCTAAACGACGCACTGAATTCGCTTAATTCAAATGTGTTCATTCTCTTCACGAGTGAAATTGCATCAACATTGTTTCCTCCAGTTCACTTACCTTTGAAACAAGCTCTGCTGATTTCGTTTGCTTTCTCATGTATACCCATATACAATAGTTTGGGTGAACCATGAAGATGTTCTAACAGAAAAGAAGTGCACACTCTTCGTAAAGAACACACCTCGGGTCTTATTCCACAATTACTGTTAATTTCCTGAACTGACAAACAATAAACCTTTGCAAAAAATGATGGTGCTAAAATATTTTTTTTAGTGTCTCAAACTCAACAAATAAACAGTAACACCTACTGATGTTTGTATGAACTCATTTTCAAACTTGACCAGGGCTCTCAGGTTTGGAAATATGTTCACTTCTGCATCTGAAATCTATGAAATCTATGAAATAATCCAGAAATCGATGAGATAAACGCAAGACAGACAGTGGTGACGGACACATTTGAATCATGCTGCATTACTTTCTTCGGTATACCGTCAAGTTCACTATGTGAAAATCACTTTTACTCGTGCCATTCATTGACTGAGAAAATTGTGCTTTGAACTCCTCACTGGCTTACTGTGCTGTCTCGTGCTTATGACCGTCTGGATATGAGATGGTGGATAGAAGATAACTGTTAAAATCCAAATATTTAAATGCATTCGGTCTCAGTATAGTGCTTACGGATAAATTATGGTCTAGGAATAATGGATGATGGTGAAAGAAAGATGTTCAAATCAACATATAAATACATGTAACCCTTTCAATTCTAAAGATCTCTGAGTGGGCCCGGATTTCCATTCAAACTTGTTTCATACGTGTTACTGTTCATTGTGGCTTTGTAGGAATGCTTAATTAGGCTGTAAAACGAGACACTATAATAACCCTGGAGTTTAAATGATCTGGAGGTTCCCAGCGTTTGCAATGGGGTCAGGAGTTGCGTAATGGGTGTGTACCTGTGGAAGAAGAGGAGGATGGACAGCATGGTCTGGTCTATGTTACTGTTGCAGATGCCCTCGTTGAGGAGGTAGCAGGGGTCCCGCACCACCGACTCCAGGGAGTCCTGCCTCATAATGTTGTTGAGCTTGTCCGTGTTGAGGTTGTGGAAGACCAGCTGGTCGCGGAGCTGTCTGAAGTGGCTGACTGAGGTGGGACTGCTCAGGCTGGCGTGGCCGGGACGTCCCGGCTCGGGCTCACAGCCGTTGGCCAGGTCCAGGCAGCAGCTGCAGCAGTCCAAGCCAATGGGGGAGCGGCACTCCTCGTCCGACATTGGGATGTAGACCCCGGCAGGTAGAGCCCCTCTCACACAATCCAAACACACCACACGCACGCGCCCACACACGCCCAGCAGGCAGCCCTGACAGCTTCCTGCTCCTCAGCTCTCCAGTGTGTGCTCAGTGTGAAGACCTCCTCCACTGTCGCCCTGCAGGTGTTCTTGCTGGAGTCCCGGGTGGCTGTGTATGTGTGTGTGATTCGTCCCTGAGTGTGACAGCACGGCTGGGGTTGAGTGAGAGTATTGGAGTGTGTGAGAGCCTCGCTGCTTTTGTGCGCAGGAGGGGGGCAGGCGGTTCAGCAGGAACGAGCTTGAAAGCAAAACCAGAAGCAGCTAAGCTTTTTCCTCCCTCCTACTCCTCCTCCTCTCCTCCCCCTCTCATCGCCGTGCACTTTTCCCTGCCCCTGTGCGTGAGAGAGAGAGAGAGAGAGAGAGAGAGAGAGAGAGAAGGACGGAGAGGAGGGTGGGGAAACCCCTGTGATTGGTAAGCGGTTTAGCTCAGCACACACACTCAGCCCCTCCCTTCTCTGCACACACACACACACGTAGAGAAAAAACATGAAGCAGAAGCACGCCTTTCCACATGTGCGCGACTGAAAGAGAGAGACAGAGATGCATTGCAATACATACGACTACTTATAAATACAGGTATATTCCCCCTGCTTCACTTGGTGAATGGGTTAAATGCAGAGGAAGAATTTCGTGCTGTTCACACTGTGTGCTGTGGTGTGT
>JBBPDB010000032.1:5161234-5177886 GCA_037974465.1 Brachypetersius altus | reverse complement strand
TGTGTGTGTGTGTGTGTGTGTGTGTGTGTGTGTGTGTGTGTGTGTGTGTGTGTGTGTGTGTGTGTGTGTGTGCTTCTTCAGGCAGTGTGAGAGGAGAGAATATGGAAAAGCTGGAGTCCATTAAACTGGCTAGGGCGCAGGCTGGAGGAAAGATTGCAATTTTGTGTCGATGTAATGCGACAGTGTTCAGTGAAGCAGTACGTCTAACTGATGCCAACCCCAACTGCAAGATCTGCATTGTTGGAGTAAGTTTTTATCAGTTCCTCCCACCTCCAGATCTGGGATTGTTCCTATTCTTTAAACATGAAAAATCTTGCTTTATTCATTTTTATTGCACTGCTCTATGAGCTCCGCAGTCATGTCGCCACAGATTTTTCATTTTGGCTCAATACTTAACTAAAATCCAATCTTGTGTTTCAGGGGGTCGAAAATTTCGGCCTGAGAAAAATCTTGGATATCTGGATTCTGATGCAGCCAGAACCCGTACGCAAGAGGGGTTAGTGATGCTTTTAAGCTTCTTATTGAAGTACCCACACAGCTTATCTGAGCACACTGATGGACAGCTGAACACAGCACAATGTTTCTTTAGTCAGGACTCTTCAGTTAAGAGGAAGAATTGTAAATAGCCAGGTGGTATCGTTTTTGTTTTTAAGAAGAGTAAACAAAAATAATAATTATCTTGGTTGATTCTGGTCATGCACCCCAGTACTGTCTGTGCACCGTGACTGTCACTGTGCCCTCCTGCTATTACCACGTTTTTCTCTGGCACCATTGAAAATGAAAATTATGTTTATTCTTTACCCACAGATAACCTAACGATTACAGACTACTTCATTCGTTCGTTCTGTAAGGAGAAGCTGGGGGGTTACGCAGGACTGAAGAGGTACGCCGTGCACACAGAAGACCGTGAGCTGGACGGAAAGCTCTCTGTGGTGGAGAAATACAACGCACGTATTCCTGAGCTGGTGGAGCGCATCACCAACTGCTGCCAAAGAAGCTCACATTATGCTGGTTCGTCCCAGAGAGAGACATAACACTGAATGATTGCTTAGTATTAAGTATGTGAAGATGCAGGTGTAATTGGAAGTGCCGCGCAGGCGCTCCTGAATCTCTTGTCTAATGTCTCACTCTCTGAATACTTTTCTAGATTATACTCTGGGCACGGTGCATAAATCCAAAGGCCTGGAGTTTGACACAGTGGTCGTCACAGACGACTTCGTGAAAGTACCCTGTTCCCGACACAACCTCCAGAGAATGAATATAAGCCTAGGTTCGTGTTACCTGTGGTTACCTGTGGTATAATAACCTGTGGTTTGTCCATGTGATCTGATACAGGCCACCGAAACTCAAATTAATTTGTCTTACTGTCACACCATAAAAGCGTCTGCAGTCATAAAATGCTTGACAGTGATTTTAAATTTAGTGAAGGAAACAATCCAAATTGGCATGGAATAAAGGGACAGTGCATATCTGTTCATCTGTTCCAGATACACTTTACTATAAATCTTGCCTGTCAAAGGCAGATGTTTAGCACTGGCTGACAGTAGTGTCTGTAGTTCATCAGCAGTTCTCTAGCAAGAAAATGGTGGAACCACAATATTTTCACATTTGAATTGAATCTGTTATTCTCTTTGTAGCCTGCAGTTTGTTCTCTATGATTTTGATGGATGAATATACAGACCAGTGTGGGTAGTGTGTGGATGTACTGACTCCGCCTCTTTATAGGTATAAGGAACGTTGACGGCGATGAATGGAACCTGCTGTATGTGGCTGTAACCCGAGCCAAGCGAGAGCTATACATGACCAAAAGCATTTGCAACATCCTCACACTCGCAGGAGTGAGTATTTTCAATTTCTTACTTACTGAATTTTTTTTAATGGGTGCAATTGAATTAAAATTTAAATGCAAAAAAACACATCTGGTACAGAAATTGTAGCAATTGTATTTTTTGTTCTCAGATCTTTAAGAATTTTTGCATTGAAATGCATGATATTTTTTTGTCGCTATATGAGCTGACAAAATAAACCTAACCTGGATGTTATTTTTCTTGTGTGAGCATGAATGTGAAAATCACATGACGTTCAAAGAATCAACACACTGTCAAATGCATCCAGTTAAAGCAATAGCGGCAACAGCACACGCTGTGTTCAAATATGTCTGGCCTTCAGAGTTACAGAAATACAGCCTAGTGGTGTTGATTTATCAAATAATGGTGTTTGTGTTTTTAACCCTTTTTTTTAAAACACCACTAAGTTATAAATTAAATTGGTTTAGAAAATTCTGAAAGTCTGGCTACAAAAGCCAGTCACCCATGGTCACCCCTTAGCCAGTGTGGCTGTAAAGAAATCAGAATCAGCCATAAACAACGTATTTGTTGATTCTCACTCTGATCTAATTAAGTCTTTCTAGACTTAAAAGCTTGTTTTTTCTGTTTGGCTGTAGGAATACTTCCTGAGGTCTGAGCTCAGCAGTACTGTTCTGAATAAGGAGGAGTCTGTCATATGCAGTACCAGAGAGTGCCCCAACCTCATCACAAAGGAGTTTCCCCTCAGCATCTACAAAGTCCCCTTCAGACATGTAAGTTTGCAGTTTTAAAAGGCCTACGTTTTGTTCTTTTGTGTGTGTTTTAATGTGAATCTGTTAATATATTTACTAATAGTGTGCGTATGTGTGCATATGTGTGTGTGTATTTCAGATGGACAGTGTGGAGGAGGGGGGTGTTCTATGTGCTACTTGTGTAGAACAGCGTTTAGGTCCTGTGGCCTTTCTGTTCTCCCCGCCCGAGAAGGTCAGGACTATGCATTACACAGAGGAACGACTAGAACTGCCCATCAACATCTCCATGCTTCTGGCTCTGCTTTGAGACCTTTTTTTTATGTTACCACTTTTTATATTTCTTAAATGGTGTGTTTTATGTGTAAATGTGCTAAATGTGAATCGATTCATATTGTATTTTGTATCGGAGACATGTGCGCATAATTTTGGGCCTGAATGTGCAAGTTGCTTCCAGTTCATTTTTCTAATGAACCTTTGCACTGAACAGGTTTTACTGTTTTCTTTCATGGCTCAAAGTTCAGCCAGTATGTTTGTTTCTGTAGTTCAATCTGGCTGCATCAGAAGGGAACCCCCTCACCTCAGAACTGTGTTCTGGGAAATCATGAAAGTAAACGGGATTTTCTTTTTGTGCCTGAAACTTTTCAATGAGGAAAAAAACGGATAGTGAGGATGTAAGTGTAACTAACGACTGTTGTTGGAGTCTATCATCAGTAAAAATAGAAAGTATCGTGCCATGCTAAGGCAAATAACTGGCACGATATTATTGTTACTATGATTATTTGGGACAATGTTCTAATTGAACAGTTATGTATGAATGCTGAGGTTGGCTTGGGCCACATCTGGCCAGAATCATTACTTTTACTGTCGTTACATTACCGCAATTTCACTGATATCCATAAATGCGCCTATAAATTCACATCTCATGTTGTTGTAGTAGGTGTTGGACCTGCCTGTTATTGCCAGCTGCCGCTGGTTTCCATCCAGGCTCCAGTCTGACAAGCCCAGCATCACTGTAATGTTGAAAACACCTCCAGATATCTCCTATAAAGGCTTCAGACAAACACGCAGCTATTCTGAAGAGATCATGCTTCAGTGGAACTCTTAGTCAGTATACATCTGCCATTTACACTAAACTCTTTGCACAGTGTACAAAGTGTCAGACCATCGTTTTTTAAAGACCCTGGGAATATGTAAATACTTGAAAGATATGGTACTGAACCTGCAACTAAATACAACTAAATTGTTTTGTTTTACTCTGATGTGTCCTTTGGTTTATGTGTTTAATCCTTCACTGGGTTAAATCTAATGTTAGACTACATTTCAGTCTCCTTTCAGAATGCTGTGTAGTCCAGGACTTCAAGGTTGACGGTTACTTAGTCATCAGCAGCTGTGATGGTCTCCATGCACCACAATGCAACATATAGCAGCATTCAACAAAGTGCGAGTTATGACAGAAATAATACTAAACAATACAATGAATAGACACTACAACAATGTAAGAGTAATGTCTCAGTACAGTGTATATGGGTCTAGTATTGCACCATAAGTATGATATTGCATGGGACACAGCAGCATTGAACAAAGTGTAAGGAATGATAGAAACAATGCAATAAACAATACAGCAACATAACAGTACAAATGGGATGTAAATCTGAGATTACATCTCATTTGCGCTCTTGCATTGGTGTTTAAATAAAAACATGATTCTATGATAAACATTGAGTGCAGCTACACACATGCACAGGATGGACTCTCCTGCCATGAGGGAGTGCCACTGCTATACATTCAACATAATACAAGTTTGATTAATTTCTGTACAACAGAAAAAATACAACACAACAGACACCACAACAGTGTAACCCTAATGTAACAGTATAATGTGGATGTTATGTGATGTGGTACGCTGTAGTAACGCAAGTGTACAGGGCTGCTCTGATCCTGGAGGTCTGGTGTCCTGAACAGTTTGGTAGTTCAATCCTCGAACACACCCACTAGACAATTAGGTTAATTGTCATCTCAACAACATACACAGTACACAGTGAAATGAAACCATGAAGCAACACAAGAACAGAAACAAGACCACCAGAGCAGACCGGACAAAACAGTGCAAGAAAAACACAAAAGCAACAAAACATCTACAGACAACAAAATAGCTGCCATATCTGTCTGAATGAGTACAGTATTATGACACATCCTGCATTCTAGCAGCAGAGCAAAAACACAGTAGAGAGTTACATGTGCATACATTACAGATAGATATAAATGTTTAAAAATAGCAGCAGCAGGACAGAGCATATGCAGTATAATATTGACGAGTCGGATGTTTGAGTAGCAGGTGGGCTGAATCAGGTGTGTCTGAGCAGAGAGGTCCCCTGTGTTAGGCACCGGATAATTCCTCAGTCTGTTTCTAGTGTTTACCTTTCAGTGATAAACCGGATGTTAACATGGTACCTCATCTGGGTGATGTTCCAGGACTAAAACTCCATGTGTTCATGTTTGAATAAGTGGTTTCTTCCACTGTCCGGGGACATTATGCTGTAATTCAGCAGAAAATGACAGTAGTTTGGGTGACATGATAATTAGAGAAACGCTCACCTGCCGAAAGTGAGGAGAAGAGGCTGCTCTGGTTTCATATTTCCTCCTCTGAGCAGGACTGAGCACATCTGGCTGAGGGAGATATGTGGGGGGGAGGTGTCTGCAGCTGGACGTAGTGAGTTTGACTCAGAGTTGCTCACCCAAATGCCGTCATATGCACAATCACTGTGTAGTGAAACATATCTACTGCTGACTGGGCAAACTGTTCCACAGCGGAGCGACTGAATGGAGATATGCTGGAGGTAAGACTGCTCTTCTCTCCTGGAGCATGTCTCAGTGAAAGCTCATGGTGATTTTAAGAGTGTATGGCTCTGGCTTTGTTAGTTCTTGTCTTAAGGAAGGTTGTGGAGCTCAGGTCCTGTTAGAAAGCTTGTGGGAGGACAGCAAAGCCACTGCATCAGATTCTGTTCAGCCCTGGAGCCTATGCTGACTGGCACTGGCATGAACTTGGCTGCTGTTCACGCTGTAGCTCTTGCAGGACCAGCCAGGTGACGGAGAGCTTGGAAAAAGGCCTGTGTGACTCAGACACAGGACAGAAACTGGACACAGTTACTCAGTATATTAACTGCTTTCATGGTAAACCTCAGCTTACTTATTCTAGCCTCCTTGCGCTGGCCTTGTTTGGTCATGTTTTTTCTAAACCCTTCTGGGAAGGTCTCAAACATGGTACACTCATCAGCACACAGGTCTGTGAAAATAAATGTTGGTGGAATTTTTTTTATCACTCCTTTGGGACTGATTCAGAAAGGCGAAAGGAGATGACAACACTATTTTTCAAACGAAATCCCGCTGGTCTGCATTTTGCTGTGCTGATCTTTGATGGCTCAGGAGACTTGGTGATTCTCCATTATTCAGAGACAGAAGAAAAGGAGGCTTTTATAAAACTGATCCGGGGGAATGGGAAGAGTGGTTTCACATTGAGATTCCTGACATTAGTTTAAGATCAATATAATCATATTTATTTTTTCAAATCTGAGCACAGTGTTTGAGTTTACTGAGGGCTGAAATAAAGATTCATGTGAGAATTAACATAAAATTAAAAGTAAGATACATGTGGTGTTGGAAGCAGGAAAAATTGGCAAGTGTGAGGTTCTGAGTTACTTTGACAAGGACCAGACAGTGACGGCTAGAGGACTGGTTCAGAGCATCTTCAAAATGGTAGGTCTTTTCGGGTGTTCCTGGTATGCAGGGGTCAGTATGTACAAAAAGTGGTCCAAGAAAGGACAACCAGTGCATCAGCAACAAGCTCCTGGGTGCCCAAGGCTTACAGAAGACCATGGGGAGTGAAGGCTAGCCCATCTGGTCCAATCTCTCAGAAGAGCTACTGCAGCACAAATTGCTGGAAAAAGGTTCATTCTGGTTCTGATGGACAGGTGTCAGAACACAGTACATCCCTGCTTGCTGCGTATGGGTCTACATAGCCACAGACCAGTCAGAGTGCCCATGCTGACTTCAGTCCACCAGCTTTTACCATTCAGAGCACCTACAGTGGATACAGAACTGGAGCACTAAAAGAGTAATAAAAGAAGGTGGCCTGGTCTGATCAATCATGTTTTGCATCACACGGATGACTGGGTGCTTGTGCATCACTCATGTGGAGAAGATATGGCACTGGGATGCCTCATGTGGAACCTTGGGATCTGGATGTTACTTTCATATGTAGCACCTAAACCTAAACATTGTTGCAGACCAAGCAAACACCTTTATAACAACAGTATTCCCTAATGGTGGTGTCCTCTTTCAGCACTGCTAATGTCTTGGTGCAGATACCACAGAACAGCCTCAGAGGTCTTACAGACTCGATGGGTCAGAGCTGATTTGACAGCATGAGGGGTATCTACACAATATTAGACAGGTGGTTTCATGTTATGACGGATAAATGTATATTATATATAGAGAGAGCTCGTTTTAATTCCTATGGGACGCCAAACAGCAATAGTGTAGTGTAGATACGTTATATAGTATTATATAATGTATTATAGTATTAGGACACACCTGTTTTTCAGGGTTTGGTCTAAGCCCCTTACCCCGAAGGACAAACTTAATGCTTCATAAAGACATGGATGGAGTCAATTTGAAGGAACTTGACTGGTCCACACAGAGTCCTGACCTCAATCCCATCCAAAATGAACTGGAACAGAGATTGTGATCCAGACCTTCTCATCCAACATCATTGTCTGACCTCATAAATGCTCTATAACATGAATGGACACAGATTCACACAGAAACTCCAAAATCTTGTGGAAAGTCTTCCAAGAAGAGTGGAAGCTGTTATAGCTGCAAAGGGTACCCAACTCCATATTAAAGTATGGATTTTTTAAAAATGTAAATAAAGTCCTTTTGGTGTAATGGTGAAACGTCCCAATACTTTTGTCCATATATTGTACATGAACAACTGAAGCAAATGAAAATTTCATTGTGTCTGATCTTGGCGTGTTAGGAGTGCCTTTTTCAGCTTCGCTTTAGCTCATTTTTAGTTCATGCCCAGCTCTGAAACACTGGGACACAACTTGGACTTTTCTTTCTCAGCAAACTGCAGGCCGTGCCAAACGAACACGCCTTCGCACGGCTTTGTTTGGTGAAGTTGGCTTCACTGCCCTTAAAACAGCCAGAAAAGAGTCATATGTTTATTCCACTCTGAGGCGCCACAGTGGACAAGTTACACTTCTCCAGGGAGGGAAAAGAAGAGGGAGAGATTTGAAGTGAACTGTTGGTAAGCCAGAGATAGAAGCGCAGTGAAGAATGCCACCAGGAAGGAAGGGCTGTGAGAATCCTCCAAAGCAGTTCCACATGTGTGCAGGAGCACAGGGGACCCAGGGACTGCTGGAGGTGAACAGTGGACATTCTATATCAGCAGCAGGGCGCAGATAATGACAGATTAGAAATGGCTTAGTCACACGAGAGTTTGATCAAGTACAACAACAATTAAGTGTCAGCATTAAACATTCATTAATAAAACCTTTAGGGGAATAACAGAACACAATGGATTCGACCCGAATGTCTGATTTCTCTGCTCTGTCCTTGCAGGCATGCCAGAATGAATCATGGCCCTGTTGAGAAAAAGTAAGTGATGGACTGTTCTGGTTCTGCTTGTGCCCGTTCTTTTGATTATGTGCATTCAGTAATAACCGAAAGTTCTTCACTGCCATAATAATATCGGGTATGTTTACAGATAAGAGGAATTTTATCATTTTTTTAAATTTTTCAAAGTTTCTGCAAGATTAAATGGTCAACAAAGTCAGAGTGTTTTGATAATAAATGCTTTGTTCTAGGGAATTGTTTACGGTGCTGGTGAATGGAACCAGGCGTCTAAACCCTTTTATTACAAGAAAGGGTTTTGAGAATGCAGCCTCAGGCCTTGTTTTTTTATAGATTGGGTCTAAAACATTGTGGTAGAGAGATGCATGCCAGGGGTTACATTTGGACACTTCAGTTGTTTAAACCTGAAATTGGCATTTACTGTATTTCAATATGGATTGCATATATTTTCTATATATTTGTATATTACTTTGTTCTTGAATTTAATTTCTCTTTAATTTGCTGTTACTATATTTCAGTCTCAGGGACGTTTCAGGAGCACTTTTCACTACACAGTACTTGTATAAGAGTTCAAAATAGTCCCCAGATTTACATCTATTTTACCATCAACATTATTTGCAAACTTATATATTTTAACTTATATAATTAACTTGTTTAAATGTAAGTCACTCAAAGCTGTTTGGTAGTTTTTTTTAATCAAATCTGAAGTAATGTTCACAGTGGTGGTGAATGGAACCAGGCTTTTGCCCCTAAAAACTCCATCCTTCTAAAAGTAAGTCATAATATACTGTAATGGTTATGAATGCGCAGAATACCTGGGACATTGTTTAACCAGAGTTTTGTGAAATGTTTGGTGTAATATTAAATTCATTCATGGCGGAGGGATACATGTAGGGTGTCACGAGGCAAAATGGCCCAGATTTGCCTCTATTTTCCCACCATTGACATTTAAAACTGCACAGACTCACTGGTGCTTTTGGGTGGGAAATAACATGCCGGTATTTGTGTTCCATTATGTGATATTGTGACCCCTGACTCCTATCACCACCATTTACTATCAAACTACTCGGAGTGACTTTGTTTACAAATCAGTGACTGAATTATAAGTACATAAATAATAATTTCATGTACATTCGTGTAATAAAATGTGAGATTTGTACCTATTTGTGCATTCATTATACAATAAATGGTATTGGGCTGCTGTTCTGTCTAAATACTGAGGTCTGAAGTCTGGACACACTTTCTCATTTAATGTTTTTTCTTTGTTTTTATTATTTTCTGCATTGTGAATTAATATTGAAAACAACGAAATGAGGGAGAAACACACGGAAATATGCAGGAAACAAAGAGTTAAACAAACCACAATATGCTCTATAATAAGGTAGTGATGGACTGTTTTATTATTTGCAATAATGTGGAGTAGAACCAAAGTGGAATAGGATCACAACTGAAGAGAAGGGAAGAAATTCCACTAATGAACTCTTGACGAAGGACACCTGTTAATTAAACACCACTCCAGGCCGATTCCTCGCGAATCTGACTGAAAAAATGCCAAGAGTGTGCAAAGCTGTCATCAGAGCGATTGGGGATGTTTCAATATTAATCTACAAAGCAGGCGATAATAAAAACACAGGAAATGGTTGAATGAGAAGGTGGCTGGTAGTGTACGTCTGTTATATTATAAACTGACAGAACTGAATACATTTTAAAGCAGAGAGCTGGATAACACTGGTCCCTCCCAGTTTCGTGTTCAGCCAACTTCAGCCCAAGCCAAAGAGGTTTAAGAGTCTGACGAGGGATTGCTTGATGCGTGAAATCTGAGACGAGAGAGATGGAGGAGCTGCGGCTTGGTAGCTTGCCTGAAGATGGTCATGCTTTAAGATAGGAGCAGATACAGTGTAGACGGTCTCCCAGCGTGGGAGTGGCTCTCCTGCTGGTGTGGAATGTGTGCTGGGTTTGTGTGAGCGTGTCTGTGGTTGTGCCAGTCTCGGCTGCTGCAGTGAAAGCGAGGAAGCTGGGAAAAGGGAGGTCAGGCACATTTCAGACTGTTGAAGCAGAATAACTTTTTACACATATTTCATGTACCGTAGTAAATACTGCACTGAAAGTCATATCTGTTTAATTAAGCCTTCTTTTCATTAAAACTGACCAATAAGATTCCAGGACCTCTGGTTTGAGACCCACTGGCCTAGACTGTATAAACATGAATATGAAAGATTAGCCTGTATTAGAGGGATATATTAATAGATTAAGAAAACGGGGTCACTAAGAGGTAAAAAGAGAAAAAACAAACGAGAGACGAATAGTTGGTCAAGTTAGTCACGACTGTCAGATTTCTCTCATCACACCCCACAATCCAAACAAATCTGTCAGCACAAAATGTAGAAGGCCACAATCTCACATTAGAGAGCATACACTGTGTGGACAAAAGTATTGGGACGTCTGACCATTACACCAACAGGGACTTTAATGACACTGCATTCAAATCCATAGACTTTAATATGGACTTGGTCCCCCTTTGCAGCAATCACAGCTTCCACTCTTCTTGGAAAACTTTCCATAAGATTTCTGAGTTTCTGTGGGATTTTGTACCCATTTATTCTGTAGAGCATTTATGAGGCGCTGATGTTGGACGAGAAGGCCTGGCTCGCAATCTCGGCTCAGGTTCATCCCAAAGGTGCTGGATGGGGTTTAGGTCAGGACTCTGTGTGTGGACCAGTCAAGTTCTTCCGCACTGAACTCCTCCAGCCATGTCTTTGCTTTGTGCACTGGGACACAGTCAAGCTGGAATAGAAAAGGTTCTTCTCCAAACTGTGCCCTCAAAGTTGAAAGCATGGCGTTGTCCAAAATGTCTTGGTCTGCTGAAGCATTCACTGGATGTAAGGGACCGGGCCCAAAGCCTGAAAAACATGTGTGTCCCAATACTTTTGTCCATTTAGAGTAGTTTTGTTTCCCTAGGACTTAAAAAACTTTATTAAATATTAAAATATTAAAAAGAATCAAGCCAGGAAAAGGAAATTGTCAGAGGTCAAGAAGTGATCAGTGGTGGTTGCATGCAGTGACTACCAGCCATGTGCCCCAGTGCAGCCCTTTTCACAGTCTTTTCCTGCAACACTCCCCTCAGTTGTGTCTGACCTATTTGTCTGAAATTCCCCCAACAGCTCCCGTGTGCCAGCTCTATTTACTCTGAGCTCTGAGCAGAACTTGCTTATGTAAAGACAGTTTGTTTGGAATTCAGTGACCTCTAGTGGCTTTCTGCTAAAACAGTGTGTGGACTCCTGAAACGAGATCCTACAAGCTTACAAGTTCTCACTAAAACTAAAGACTGTGTTTTAGTGAGTAAGTCTTTTACGTCCTGCCCTCTATGTTACAGTTAACCGAGTGCTGCTGATGCTGCTGATCCTGATGGCCTTGGCTCTGCTGTACAGCAAGACCCTCAGAGCACATCTCCCAGCACACCACTCAGGTACCTTCAAATACACCTGTTACGTGATATTTCATATTGTTGTGTGTGTGGTTCCATCATGGGTGCGTCAACTGCATTCCAATGATATTACAGCTACAAACAGCTCTGGGAAAATAAGAGAGCACTACAATTTAAAAACATCATCTCTATGAGTGACAATCATTCCAGTCCAGTGTCTGTTAAACTCCTCCACAAGCCCCTCATTCTGCTTTATGAGGGACTGATCAGTGATCAGCTGAATCTTATTTAATGAGGAAAGGTATAAAACACTGCTGCAATCGACTCTCTCCTCTCACACTGAGACCAGTTGGAGGTGAAACACTACTAGAAGTTCCTCAAAGATAATTCCTGCCATTTTGTTTAAGAGAGAACCAGAGATTTGTTTTTTCTGAATTATTTAAATTCTGTAAACGCTGCATCATTTCTCTTATTTTGATATTTTGTCATTTCCATTAAAATTATGCTTTAAAGAACAATATTTTTTTGGAAATTAAGAGAAATATTGTCAGCAGTTCGTCAAAACTATGGTAAAGCTGTTCAGTTCAATGCTTGCATTTTTTGTCTGGAGCGGTATTTAAAGCTTTAGTATACATACTCCTGTTATACAGAAGTGAGAGAAGCTCTATTTCGGTTGGTGCTAACATCTGCTTCGGGGGGCTGGTGGGCCATGATTAGCCGAGGGTGATAAGAGCAGATCAGGGCAGAGAGTCATTGCACTAGGGTTGTACCTGCCTTTGAGACAGTGCTAACACCAGTGCTGAAGGGCCTGAGCACTTACAGGATTCCCAAGACACCATGACAAAGAGTCTTTTAGTACTAGAGCTGCTGCTCCAACCTCCGCAACAGCATTTTTCCCCCCGCCTTGGGTGTTTGTGGGAAATGACGGCAGAAAACAATTGGGTATATTTTGCTGACTGCTTCCTTGTCTCTGTCTATTAATAGGCCTGACTTGTCTGCCCTTTCAGAGGTATTACAGCCTTTAAGTGGCTACACCTCATGACATCTTCTGCCACTCCTCCAGTGTGAGAAAAGGGTTTATTTCGGAGCTTTTGTTCTGGCTCGCCTCAAAACAAAATAGCAGAAAGCCTCAAACTCAAGCCTCAGCACGAAAGGAGCAATACAGAAGAGCTCCAAGATAAAACCTTCAGTTGACAAATCCACCCCTGTTCCCCATAACCCCCTCCCCACTCCCACACTGCATTATCCATTGTCAGTGAAACCCAGGCAAGTTCATTTTGAAGAATTTGTGCTGTATTGCGGCACAGCTCGGAAATGTTCATAACGGCTTTCATTCCGTGCTGATAAACCAAGCGGCTTCATTATGACTCATTCAGATCATCACATACTTTGTGAGCAGGCCCACTCAGTGTTTATATCACCACAGTTTTCAAAAGTTCTCATCGTTTTATGTTTTTTTCTCTTTCTCTATCCATTCCTTCGTGACAAAAGCTCTCCCTTGAAGATGCATTTCACACATCAGAGGGAAGATATCCCATAATTGCCCCTTATTTCAAACCACGGAAGTCATCTAACCACCCACTCTTTCCTATTCAGACTAGAGTGATGGATCTAGGAGTATACTGCACCCTCCTTGTACACTGACATCAACACCCCCCCTTTGAGAACTTCACAGTCGGTGTGTCGTCATTTCTCAGGGCCTCCATCAGTCAGAACTGCTACACTCTTTATCATTTATTTTCTCCTGGATCAGCTATTTGTTTGTCAAAACATCAACTCCTATGTGCTGAACAGGAAAACAGCTCACGCTGACACAGCAGTAATTATTCATGAGTTTACCTTCCAGACACTCTGAATGACCTGGACTGTGAACTGAGAGGGGAGTCTAAGCCATCTAAGGCAATCTGCCTTTGATCAGTGCATGAATTAAACAGTTTTGGCCTGTAGAAAATCTTTGGAGGTGCTGAAATCTGGATGAATTTGCAGTTTCGTATTAAATAGGGCTCTTCAATGTAACTTATATTTTGGTCATTTAAAAATTCCACCGTATTTTAGTTAAGCTGTGCTAGACATATATGAGGCATATTTCTTCTTCTTCTTCATCTTATTAATATTGTTAGCATTATGACTTTATTTATATAGCACCTTGCATACATAAAATGCAACAACATAAACTGAAAAATCTGCAACAAGAGTAAAAACAACAATAAAAGAAACATAAATTATTATTATTAGATTAATTATAATTTATAATGCAAGTGTCATGTGTGGTCCGTCTCAGTCACGCCCCCAACGGAGCTCGTCACCTGAGTACTAGGTGGTACACAACTCTGGGCACGTAGTTATGATGTCAGGGTTTGTTGTGTGTGTGGTTGTTTGGTACCTAGGTAACCCAGGTATTAGTAGCGGGGCTTCATTTGCTTTTTAGCTGGGGTGCTAGGTACCTAACAGGTCCACCTGTCTTGTGTTTGTTTTGATTACTACTTGTTACTGAGTTTATTGTCTCTGTCATGTGACTGGTTGTGTGCGTATGCTTGTGGGTTTAAAAGTCCAGCCAAGCCACAGAATCCTTGTGTGGTCACCCAGCTACAGCACTGGGTTCTGGTTATGTTATTGCGAGAAGAATGTTGTTACTCCTGTTTTGTATTCACTAGAAGGTGAAGAAGGCAGAGGGACTTTCCAGTTGGTAACAGCTCACCCTCTAAGTGGCAGTCAAGAGAGTCTGTGCCATCCAAGCAACACGTTGTAGAATCCTTTTGTTAACACCTGCTGCTTGGCACTTGACTTGACTTCTCTCCTATGTGTCTCTTTCTCCTGTGTGTTTATGGGCGTGAGGGTGAACATCTTCTCATTCAGAGAAATCCATGGAGCGTGGAGTATTTGTACTGGCCCCTGTATGACAGAGGGCTTGCTAAAGCTTCAAGAGAGAGTCGACTCTGCAGAAGAGTCCCCTTTTCAGTGTTTGTTTGAGTTTGCTCGGAGTGAAGGTCCTCCAGAACTTTGTATTGTCCTTGTACCCTGAACGTGCCGACCAGAGTGAAGGTCCTCTGGGTTATCTTCTGTGTATCTGTCTGGTGAAGCTCTGCTGAGTTTTGTAAAGCCGGCACAGCACCTCGAATTTTTATTTTGTTTATTAAACTTCTATTTACTTCTAACGCATTCTCCTACTAGTGTGTCCACCCCTCGACCGGACAACAGCAAGAACTCTTGCTTTTAAAGATTCCCACAGTGCACATGAATCCCTACATATAGAATGATGGAAATGAAATGGCTCTTTAAGTTTCTAGAAATCCTGGTATAAATCTTTGAAATAGCCCTGGGCCTGGAAGCCCTCTGTCCTAAATATTTTAGAAGTTCCTTGCTCTCAGTATATTTGATCCTACTAATCAGCTCATTATCCCCTTACTTGAAGTTGAAGTTGGTGGGTTTCCGTGAAGGTAAAATGGAGTAGTGGATCTCCATCTTGTAATAACCACTTTGTTGTTGTAACAGTTATTATATTGTTCTGCCCCAGACCTTTTGTACTTAATTTCTGAAACATTTTTCACTTGATTTTAAAATATGATTTTGAACATATTCTGTCAAATATTCTGAGTTGCAAATCCATCCAGCTGCAAATCCATCGAGAGCTTTAAAGAAACAGCTATTCTAGAAGCAACAGGCAGCCAGTGCAATGATGGCAGACATGTTAGCATTCTAGCTACATGCTAGCATTCATGCTAGCATTCTGAGCAAGTTGTAGTCGGTCTTTTGTGGTTTTTGATAATCCTATAAACAAGTTTACTTTTATTATCATATGTACAGTAGAAAAACACATTTCTCTGTGCAATTAAATTCTTTCTTTGCTGTCCACACAAATGCAGAGGTTTATCATTAAGAGTTTTTATATGAAAATTTGATAAATGCTTTGAAGTGTAATGTGCAGATGTAGAGAGATATTAAGTGCACATTTGCAAATTGTGGAAATGTGCACAATAGGTTAACAGGATGAGGTAGATGAAGATGTGCAAAAGGAGCTTAATGTGCAAAAAGTACAGTATGAGGTAGGTGATGATGTCCATTAATTATACTCAGCTGTTAAGGAGTCTGATGGCAGTTTAGAAGAAGGAGTTGTTGAGTCGGGAGGTTCTATATTTCACACTCTGAACCTTCTTGACTTGTGTTCCTTAAACAATAAATGTCAAACTGTCAAAATGTCAAAATGACAGGACTGATTTACATACTGGAGCTCCTAATGGTGCTATAAAGCATTTTAAAGTGTTTTCCAACTCTGGATTCTTGAGATCCACTACTCTGCACATTTTAGGGGTCTCTCTTCCCGGAAATCCACCCACTTCAACTTCAAGTAAGGGGATAATGAGCTGATTAGTAGGATCAAATGTGCTGAGAGCAAGGAACTTTTACAATATTCAGAACAGTGGGCTTCCAGATCTGTTTCAAAGATCTATAAAAAAAAAAAACAGGATTTCTAGAATCTTAAAGAACCATTTCATTTCCATCATTCTATACGTAGGGTTTCATTCCAAAACACATTAAAGGCAAATTGTTTCAAACAGAAAACCCCTTTAAAGTGACATTATTACTGTATTCATCAAGACATTAGAAATTAAATTACATTACATTAGATTTATGTGGCCTACACTTTTATCCAAAGCAACTTACAATTGGAGGAAACACCCGAGGCAGCGTTCAAATTAAGTCGAAATTAGTCTCAGAGTTCTGCTCATTACAGTAAGAAATTTCTGTCCTAACCTGGTGTGATCAAAAGTGGTTTAATCGAATACTGTCACGGGTCCGCCGCGAAGTCCAAACCCGGAGCTTCCACGGAGCATGGAACAGGCTGAAACACAGGGATCCATGCAGAACGTGACTTTTATTAAAGCAATACTCCAAACAGGAAAATAAACAGTCACTGTGGCCGTAATATCAGAAAAACCAGCAACAAGACGATGGACAGATAACTGGAAAGAAACACACACAGGACTTAAATACACCAGGACTAACACAAAACAGATGCAAACCCCAATCACCAGACAC
>JBBPDB010000032.1:5144547-5154919 GCA_037974465.1 Brachypetersius altus | reverse complement strand
AATCACGTCTTCTCCGTCGTACCGTGTATTCTCCGAAAGACATCATGTACCGAACCGTGACCCATGTACCGTGACAGTTCGGTACGAATACATGTACCGTTACAGCCCTAGTGTGTATCTAGGAGAACCCAGCAGTTCAGTACAGTATTGTGTTTGTATGTATTCATAGTACTTTGATAGTAAGTCTTGTAATATATGGTACTGGTGTTTATGTTATGCGTATTTAAACGTATTAGTTATAAGAAAAACATAAATATTGGGGCTTCATTAGACATGGGCAGTAGGCCTTCTTTGTTAAATGTTTTAGTTAAATGTTCTTTGCTTAAGACTGGCCTGTTTCATTATGAAATGAGCATAATTAGTCCAGTTTAATCAGTTTTCTAATGGGGCTTTACCATCACATTTTATCTCTAGCAAAGTATTGTGTACTGAAATATTTTTTCCCATATCGCCCACCCCTGTGCTGCTCTGTATTGAGCTGATTTTTTTTCCCCAAACACTGCCACTTCCTAAAGCCCACCAGTTCTACACCCACCACACAGATGGATGAACATCTTTACCTTACCGCAGAAGCTGCATGTGGTGTGTGCAGTCTGACACGCTTCATAAGAAAATCGTACATGACAGATGTGGCAAATCTGTTTATTCCTTTGTTGGTCCATATTACTTGCCTGTTCCTGTTGCTGGTGCTCGTATTCAGGAAGATGACAAAACAGACGTTAATTAGGCTTCTTGCACACGCCTGATAGTCAAAGTAGGGCTTAGCACAGATTTAATTTTTTTTTAAAAAAAGGAAATAATTATTTATAAAGGGAACGAGGGCAACACATACGGGTAATAAAATGAGACAGAGGTCTAAAACTGAATAAACAGGTAATGATGTTAGGCTAAATGACTATTAAAACAGCCTTTCAGTCGCTGAGCTCATTAGATGTGCCAGATGGAGATCAAGTTCCACTCCATGACAGTGTAGGTGTTTTGCTTTTGGTGGAAGTTGGTGGAGCTCAGTGCTTCTGCCAGCACCTAAACAGAATTCTGTCAGCTGATAGCGTTTAACTGAGCAGACATCTGTGCAGTTATACTTCTAACTACTGCGTTTCCACACACAACTTTTAACCAGAGATACCCATTATGATGATTCTTTTTCATATATTGTGTGTTTTTATCACTTATTGCTACACAGTGATACACATCCATTTTCAGGGGTATATGACACAGCTCCATATTTTTTCAGAGGTCTGTAAAGGTGACGAAACACAACAAATACTATCAAAGACAATTAATGTTTTTTCACAATGAAGGTTTCACACTGTTCTACACTAAATCCAGTAGAATTTTGAGTTTTAATTATGACTCATGCAGGTCAGTGTTCTAGAGGTAGGGCTGGGCGATTAATCGAAAAGTAATTGAAATCGACATTCAGAACCTATAATCGATCGAATTTTTCAGGACGATAATTTCGATTACTTTCCCTTTAAAAACACTACCGCGTGTGGAGTCACGTGACCCCGCTCCGTTATGTTACGTTATTCCACCAACACGTTGAGCACGGAGAGCTTAAACACTGAGACAACTGAGCAACTTGTCAGTGGACTATGAGGACAAAAAAATAAATAAAATAATTGTTCATTAATCGAAATCGAGTTAAAATGTTTAATTAATCAAGATTTTGATTGCCCAGCACTATCTAGAGGTGCCACTGAAACTCCCGCACTCACTGCTGTACAAACAGAGCCTACCATCTAGGGGGGATACTTTTGTCTGGATATTTGTCCACAATTACCGTTACTTTTCATTTAAATCCTTGCATGAAGTGTTTGAGTTGCGGATTGCGCACGGAAGTCAGCAAATGTTACAACTATGTGCGGCAGACGTGCTTCCTGCTTTGTGTCACAGTCAAATTGGCCCCCACTGGAGAAGGGGTTTCCCCTGACCCCCAATGTTACTGATATACTCTGACACTTACGTAGCAGGAGGTCAGTAGAAGTGAATGAAGACCCCCTCCCTGTAAGCAAGTGTCCCCGACTGTTCTCACTCTGCAGTTGGTCGAACATTCATATGTTGGCCTAAGTGGGTCAATACTGAATCATTATGTACTGCAGTAAAATGTCAGGAAGGTGTGACAGAGCCACTTCTGCAAAACCTGCGCTCTTGAACTCTGGCAGTATCCAGTACGAGAACATTTGAGCAATTAGAAGTGAAGGTTTTTATTCAAATTGTTCAAAGTATTCAAATTTGGAGTCACTCACATGAGCTAATGTTGATGTTTCCCAAACTAAAGTTTCCATGGAAGGTTTCTGGAAATTTACCAGGAATGACCCGCCCCTTTGCAACCCTAGTCTCCAATGGCTTCCTTCTCCCTGCCTAGTGCACTGTGTAGGAATTACACTGCAGGCTGCTGCACCCAAATAGTGTATAATGTCTCAAACAGATGGAGCAGTGATTCAGCCAGGTGTGCAGAATTCCATCATAGACAAATGGCGTAGAAAATGTATAACATACATTTGCACTGTAGAGGAAGTAAAACTTTTGGATTTAAAGTACATCAAGACAAATGTGTTACTAACAGCTTCGTTGTTGCTAGAGAGGATTGTACTAGTAGTGGTATCAGCAGATATCATTGGGAGACTGTTGGATCAGTATTGGACATAAAAAGGAGTATCATTCCACCCCTAACTGCGTTACATACTAGGACAGAACGGATAACTATAGAGAGATTTCAGCACTGAAAGAAAAAGTTTTGATAGCAAAGGAGAAACTTCTGCATAACAAGTGAAGTGAGGATAAGCAGAGATGCCTGTTGTGAGAGAGTTGACACTAGACCTGGACAGAAATCAGCAAAAATCCCCCTGCCTGCCACCGCCGGCGTGTCCCAGGTCCAGCCTGCTGTGTGGACAGGCGTAGGGTGTGCTGAAGGAGTGATGGGTAATAAAGAAGCGATGTGCCAAAGTCCCGGCGGTCGCTCCTGCGCTCCGCTAGGCCTCATCATCCTCTCTTGGCAGCTGATGTTTCACACAAGAAGCCGTTGCCCTGGTAACAACTCTTCACACCTGATTCTGTAATGCCACTTCATTTGCCCCAGCCAATTTAAGAGGTACACTCAGGAGGGACCTAAGAGAATACATAAATATACGCTTGGCATGAAGATATCTGAGCAGGCCTCTTCTCTATTAGCTCTTGCATCATTCTAATACAGATTATAAGCAGACTTTGAATGCCCTGAACCATAGGGGAGCTGCTGCCCCCTCCTCTATCACACCCCCAAGTGTGTTTAAAAGTCAAAGGAAATTTGGTTAGAATAATAGTCTACGTGAAAAGCCAGGGAAAGGTCATCCACATACACAGCCGCTCTCTGAGCACCGTCACTCATCATGAAACACACGAATTATTGTTCAGTCGAGCATGTCATGAGGCAGACAAAGGAGAGGCCAAAGTTAATTAATGACACAGCAGGCATGAGCGAAGAGTCGAATAAAGTCAAACCTCGCAGCTTAGTAATCTTTTCGATAAGAGCAAAGACCACCCCAGGAGACTCGCACACTTGCAAATGTCCCACCAGCATAAACCCAGTGGACTTACATTTTTGGTCCTGAACTAGTTGTTGCTCTTATTCCTTCCAGAATCATGCATTTTACAAGCAGCCTGACTACAAGATTTATATTCTGTGAATAACTGTTTTCTATGCTACTGTCTACTTCTTTTAAATGAAGGTAATGGATGTAGTCTATATAAAGCAATATAATGTACTCCCAAGTCCATATGTGGAAACTAAGCTTCAAAAACGACATTTTCTGAACTTCTTGATTTTGTCACAAAACCCAGTTTAGATATATTCGCTTATTTGGCCCAAAAACGACCTCACATCTCATTCACATTGAAACTATAAGTAGTTTCCTTTTGGGGTTCTGTTTGAATGAGAATACAGGACTGTCAGCCTGAACAAAGCTCATTTATTTACATTGTAAGTCATATAGCACAGCGGCCCCCAACCTTTATTTGGTCACGGACCGGTTTAATATCAGAAACTATGTTCACGGCGCGGCCTTTAAGGAGCGGCAGATAAATATACGTATTTATACAAATAAATGATAAGCATAAAAATGGGGATATTTTAAAAATATAATTATGGAGTATCTTTAAAATATAATAATAAAAGTAAATCCAATGTGTACTCGCAGCTTTATTAACAGCATTTTTACACAAGTATTTTTATTTATTTTTTCTGTGCAGCCTGCGGACTGGTACCACATGATCCGCGGCCTGGTACCGGTCTGTGGCCCGGGGGTTGGGGACCACTGCTCTAGAGAATTCGAATGCCAAGTTAAAGCCTTGAACGTTTTGTCTTGTTCCTCAAATCAAAAGAGTTTTTTTGCCGTATGCAAAGAGACCACTGCTATTGGGGAATAATGTTGCCGTAGAGGGGTGTAAGAGGTCTGAAACAATGTTTAAGTAGGTGGTCAAAGTAACACCTACATGAAAACCAGGACCCAGTAATTCCCAGAACATTACTTTTTTCCCTACCTGTCTTCCCACAAGCCATCTCTTTCTCAGGTAAGCCACGCACATGCACCCATTCATCTATATGATGCAAAAGAAAACATGGCCCACCAGACCAGACCACCCTCCTCCACTGTTTAATGGAAGAACTTGCACTTTTCTCATTTTTCTCTCACTTTCCCGTTAAAGTCTGTCCTTTAAAAATAGTTTTGGAGCCATAAATAAAGAACAGGCCTTATCAGTTTCCAAACTTAATTAGGCATCGTGTCCCATCTGTAGTCCAGCTCATCAATTATTTCTCAGGCCCTGCCGCAGCTACCCATTCCCAATTAACTATTTATAAACCTTTAATGATTCACAGTATGCAGAGACCCTAATCTTTATGTTAATTGGTGTGATTCATCAGATATCCCCTTATCTTTGGCCTCTCACTTACTCACTTTGTGTTTGTATGAGGCAAGAAGAGGTCTCTAATCCTAACAGGCAGCATCCCACCCCAAATAAAAGGCAAAATCGAGGGACAGCTGTAATAACATCCATAACATCCCAATTTAAAATGAATTGAGTTCTATTGCTGTGCTGACATAACCCTTTGGATCTCCAGCCCTATAGTTTGCTTAAGGCGTTTGTTTTGAATTTAAATCTGGGCTTGTGATTGGGCTGACGGTCCCTGAATAGAAGCTTTGACCACGGGTTTGTGGGACTGTGGAAACACCAGACTTTGCTCGGGCTTGGCTCAGGTTCATGTACTTTTTCCTTAAGAATGCAAAGAAAGGCAGCTTTATGGGATTGCTTTGTTAAACCCATAAGGCATATGGCCCAGAGTGCCGACTTAACAGAATGCTTTATCTTGGTTTAATTAGCCTTTAAGCTAATCTAAGATTATTCTCATCCTCTCTAATGGAATATCCCTTTCAATTAGACCAGTTTAACCATTCAGAGCTCAAAGCCCCTGCAGGCCTGAAGCACACCTTGAGGCGTGAGGCCACAGATGCTTTCTCAAGTTCTAAGAAGCCTTTGTTGCTGTGGTAGAATATTTAGCCACTATTCCTGTAACTGCAGTCGGTAGATACTAGCCTAATGGCATTTCCAGTTATGTCCTCTCGTCATTACACAGGCTCCTTCTCAGTTCGTCTTAAGTGGCATCTATGCATTTTAATTGTCACTTGCATATCCAAGATGATGAACACGTGGCATAAGCGCTAGCATATTAGATTCACTTGATCACTGTTATCCAGCTCCAAGCTGAAAAACTGGCTGGTTCCTCTGGCTTTGTCCCCGTATAAACTCCGAAGGGGACTCGCTATGTGACGCTTGAATTCTCGTAGACATCTTGTGCTTACTGTCAACAGCTCAGCACTAATAAGCATCCTGGGAAAAACACTGCTTTTGGCTCATCTGGAACCAATGCTCCTGTTTTCAGGCAGCCACCAACAATCGCACACCAGCATGCACACTAACCGCCGCTATTTCTAGAGAGAGTAAAATGGCAGCTGGGCTGTATCCTGGTTTCGCCTTCACAATGAACACGAGCAGGGAGACTTCACCATGGTTTTCTGCGGTTGTTTTTTGCTTGGCTTGTTTTCTGAGGTGGGTTGTGCCTCTGACTCATGACTTCAGGGCTACCTGCTTAGCATTCTGCACACTGAAGCAGAGAGGAGCGCCTGCCATCTCCAATATCCAGCCCATGCTTTCCCAGCTCTGCCTGCAGGAGCTGCTCTGCCAGCCTTGCTGCATGAAATGAGATCGGGGAGGTGTCTGCCTCCGCCTTCTCTTAAAGCGCTGTTTCATAGATACTGTTCAGATATTCTCTATCTACTGTACACCGGGTTTCAGCTTAGATCCAGTCACATGTTGAAATCCTTCACCTTCCCCCAGGGCTTCTCTTTGCACACTTGCTGAGTGCCTGAGTGATTAAGCAAAGACGCTTGTTCCGATACTCACTTTTGTAGGTGTCCTTTCGCCCAAAGAAATGCGGCGTTTGCAGCAGAGATGCTCCCTATAAGCAAACAACATGACAACATCGGATTGCAATGAAAAGTTACATGAGGTACCTGTAAGCACTGAATCGCTTCATATTTTTTTTAGTCTGTACTTTCCAAATGTTACAATTTTCAAATTGTCATAAAATTTTGATTTGAGCTACTGAGATAAATTTGAAACATATTTTTGACTACTTTTGTTACTTTTCAATCATTAATCTTTAGTTACTAATTCCTTGGCCGTGTTTATTTTATTTACATTCTATTCTGCCCCTAAGAAAGAAGGTTAATGTCCTGCACACGTCAGTTCCTGTGTTAGAGAGATGCTGATTGTATGCACTCAGCAGTTCTATTAGGCATCCAGTACTTAAAGAAAAAGTCTGATTTTTCAACATTCCTACACAGTTCAGTTGTTCAGATGAGTACCTGCTAGGTGGTGGTGGCCTAGTGGGCTTGACCAATAGGTCATGGGTTCAAATGCCTGCCTTCAGCACCACCACTGGATTCCTAAGCAAGACCCTTAACCTCAAGTTGCTCCAGGGAGACTGCCCCCTGTAGTTAGGGAATGGAAATCACTTTGGATAAAAGTGTCAATGTCGCTAAATTTGAAAGTGTGAAATGTTTCACTATAGGGTCCAATGTTTGCAACATAAACATAAATTGTAGATTAATATTGAAAACAAACAAAATGATGAAGGAATGCATGGAATTCTGCAGTAAACAAAAGAGTTAACGAAACCAGACTCTGTTCTGTAATAAGGGAATGATGGACTGTTTTTTACTTAGTTTAGTGGTTCTTGCCATAATGTGCAGTAGAACCGTAGTGGAACAGGATCACTAACTGTGGACTGACCCGACCCTCACAGCTGATGATCCCACACACATTAAGAAGGAGAGAAACTCCACTAATGAACTCTTGACGAAGAACAGCTGTTAATTAAACACAATTCCAGGTCGATTCCTCATGAATCTGAGTGAAAAAAATGTGTGTAAAGCTGTCATCAGAGCAGCAGGTGATGTTTTCAATATTGATATACAATGTAGCCAATAATAAAAACAAAGGAAATTGTTGAATGAGAAGGTGTGTCCAAACTTTTGACTGGTACTGTATGTATGTTATAAAAACAATGAATTCTAAACTGGATGATTCTGGCTCACATGTATGTATCCAAAGTTACTTCCTTTTCCTAACCCTTCGGGGACGGTCGCCCAAGAGCAACTTGGAATTAAGGGTCTTGCTCAGGGACCCAGGTGATGGTGTGCTGAAGATAGGATTCAAACCCACGAGACAAATATCTTACCCACAAGACCACCACCACCCCTTAGTTTTGCTACTGTATGGATTGGGCAATGAATGGTTTGTTTAGAATCATTAAATCCTGTTTTACATGCTACACTCATCTAATTTTTTGGATATGAACCCTTTAAGCCTCGCTTTCAGCAGCATTTTCTGTTTGTTAATACTTTACATCCTGGCCAATTATATGAAAAAAAGGTATTCGTAATATTTCAAGGTTTAAAAGGCATGTAGCCTATGTCTTCTTTTTGCTTGTTTCATATGAAACAGCACAATGCAGTCTGTGGTGTGCTTAGACATGCGACTGAATTTCCTGTTCTGCTGCTGCAAAAGAGCAGCTACAGTTTGAGAAGAAGCTGTTTGTAATCAGCCGAAGACGAGTTAATGATTCCCTGGTTGGCAGTCGAGAGGAAATATATTATTTCATGCATGAAGAAATGGCATTTTATCCAGGGAGATGAATAAGAAGGAGATTAGCATTCTGAACCCAATGTTTGCTTTCATGACATACTACTTGCTCTAAAACTACATCCATATGCTTTGAAATGGAGAGCTACAGCAGAAAGCACTCATCAGCTCAGAAATCAATGTGTGATTAAATCACTGCTGCAATGTGTGACTACAGCTTATTGATAGACAACCACCCCAAAAAGCTATAGTGTAAATGCACAAAACATTAGAGACGCTGGACATTAGAGGCATTGTGCATTATTAGAGATAATGGAAACTAAGCTCATCACATTACATGCAGCACAAGTTGTTCAGAAAGGAGACCAGGCTGATGTATTAGGGAAAAGATCTATTTATCTGCCCAGTATTGGGTCTCGTTCAAAAAGAAATCTAGGCCAGAACACACTAAAATAGATATATGTATAAAAGAATTCAATCCACATTTAATTAAAAAATGAGAATAGTTTTTTTATTGATTCGGCCCCTTCAGATGTCCTCAAATTATGGAAAGCCAGAGGACCGAAAAAGTTCTGGATATGTCCTTCCTTTAGAATTTTATTCTCTGTTCATACTAGTTCTTTTTGCTTGCTGGTTATTAGCAGCCTGCTGACATTAGAATGTTAGAACGTTTGGTGGGCAGTGTTGGGTCAGTGCTCCTTGGCCTTCGCAACTCTGAGATCATTAAAGCACTGTGCGGTAATGACCATAGACCTCTCAGGATGTGCCATAGTTTTGTAGTCTACTATTATATTAATATTCATGAAATGACAAGCCCTAAATTCAGGTTTGAAAAATTGCATTTGCAAATCATATTGTATTCAAAATCACACACACACACACACACACACACACACACACACACACACACACACACACACACACACACACGCACACAACCCCATATGACTGACACTGACTGATGAAGCAAACAACCAGTATTCAACAACTAAATTAAACTACAGGCATTTAGATACTAAAACAGACTAAATCAGACGGAAGCTTCAATTATTTTAAAATATTTATTAAATACTTATATTTTTGTAAATATAATTCAAATAATTTGTCAAATAATTCATATTTTTGTAAGATTTGAGAGCTGCAACTGAACTTTTTAAGTACATTTTCACAATTATTTCCATGATGAGATTAATTTTGAAGACCTTTACATTTTTGATGATTTTTGAAACAACATGATATTATAATGTTAAGGGATGGACTTTATTAGGCTGAAGTTCTTAAATTTGATGTGTTGGAAGCAGGTAAAATGGGGAAGTATAAGGATGAGAGAATATTTGCCAAATGCAGTGGTTAGCAATTACCAAAAGTTGTCGGAGGAAGGACCAAGGCTTACAAGGCGCCCAAAGCTTACTGATGCGCGGTGGAATGAAGGCTACCCAGATTGGTTCGACTGCACCCCGCCAGCAAGAGCACAAATTTCTGAGGAAGTTATTGCTGGCTGTGATAGATATGTGTCAGTGAGCACACAATATAATAACAATAATAATAATAATCTTCATTTATCGAGAACTTTTGCATCATATCTTGCTTTGTCAGTGCCCATGCTTCCCCCTGTCAATAGCTGAAGTGCCCGAACTGGATCATGAAGCAATGGTAGAAAGTTATTTGAGCTGACAAATCCCATTTTCTTTTACATCCTGTGGACATCCAGGTGCATGTGTATCTGTTAACTGCATAAGAGGTGACACTAGGATGCACTATGGGAAGAAAGCAAACTGATGGAGGCAGTTTTCAGTCTCTGGGAAAAGTTCTGCTGGGCAACCTCAGTTCCTGCCTATTACTTTGCAACACATGCAACACATATCTAAACATTGTTGCAGAACAAGCTCACTCCTCCATGGCGACAGTTTTCCTTGATGTCAGTGGTCTCTTTCAGGAAGATAACTGTCCTGACACACTACAAAATACTTCAGGAATGGTTTGAGGATCATAACAACTTAAATAACAAGGTAATTAAATATGTTGACCAGATCTCCAGAACATGCAGAGACCTTCTCTACAACATCAGAATATTCCGGCCCTTTCTCACCATGAAAGCTATGCAGATTCTCGTCCAGTCCCTGGTCATCTCCAAACTGGACTACTGCAACTCTCTACTGGCTGAACTTCCACAGAAGGTAACCAAACC
>JBBPDB010000032.1:5112748-5123531 GCA_037974465.1 Brachypetersius altus | reverse complement strand
GTGTGTGTGTGTGTGTGTGTGTGTGTGTGTGTGTGTGTGTGTGTGTGTGTGTGTGTGTGTGTGTGTGTGTGTGGTTTCTCTCTCCCTGGCACTATATTGGCCACTCTAGATAGATTTAATTCACAGTGCCGCTCAATGGACAAAAGTATTGGGACATAGCGCTTTCAGCTCTAAGGTCGAGCATCCCAATACTTTTTTCTCCCCTCCCTATCCTACAGGAAATAATGTCTTGTCTCGTTTTAGTCGACGAAAATGAAAAGACATTTTAGCATAGTTTTTATTTTGTAAACCACATGTAGTCTCGTTCTTATTCCGCAACAACATTACATGAGGTATTTCTTTATCGACACATGACCAGCATTTACGCTGCGTCTCGTTTTTGTCATGTGATAAATGTTTTTTGACGATGATATTCATCATTTTCATTGAGAAAGCAACACTAGCTGAGGGTCCATGTAAAGTTTCGCAACGCTTGGTTGTTCTCTGGCCGAGTTACGGGGCTGTAAACACTGGGTCCTCCAGGTAGTCGGGGGAGGGGCTGCCTGCTGCAATGCCTGTTGAAAATTGTTGTAGTCTGATGGTGATTTCTGTGAACCGGCAGATGCAAAACTGGCATTTAAGTATAGATGCCAGTGCTTATTTGTATCCAACTTGATACAAAATTTTAGTATCGATTAGTATCTGAGAAAAGGTATATATAATACATGATGAAATGAAATGATAATGTGATCGTGTGAAACACAAAAGCCTAAAGATTTGAAAGGGCTGAATACAATATCTGTCATGAAAGAAACATCTGTAACGGCTGGCAGTTAAGTAACAGTTTCAGTTAACAGGCATAACGTTTTGTGACTGGGTGCGAAATGACTTCTCACTGCTGGGTAAGACAGGCCCCACACTGTATTAATTTCCTATTTTACAGTGAAAGCCATTCATTCCTCTCAGCCAGTGCGCCTCCACATCGCAGACTCCGACAAAGATGTCTTGTGAGTCACAGTCATTTAACGAGCTGGGGAACCACCCTGCATGTTTGGAGAATGCGCCGACTTCACACCATACAAAGAGCTGATTATGAGAGGTCCAGGGATTTAAAAACCAGTCAAACAAGAGTGGGGCCAGCTGGCTGACATAAGAGTGGATTTTTGTTGTCAACCTGTTTTAGCCCTCCCCTCCTCTCCCCCAATATAAAGCCCGGAGTAATTGTGTCTGAGACGCTCAGAAAGTACATGAATATATTACCCCTTTCCACAGTAGTCATAAAATGGCAGTTTAACTATGAATAATTGTTCTTCAGTAATGCTGATGGAATATATTTGTCTGGTGAAAATGTGTAAGACTTAGGAAACATGTTGGGGAGCAAACAAATTAGAATGGAAGTGTTTTTTCAGTATAAGTGCTTTTTTATTGTGGGAGTGCATCATTTTGTAAATCAAGAAAGCTACAGTCTCTCACCACCATCATTTTGAAAAGATGTGAATTTGTTTTGCAGTAGGAGGTCCTCCATTGCTCCCTAGCAGCTCAACAGACCCACAGCATGCACAGAGAGACAACAGTGTCCTAGTTAATCTGGTAGTGTAGTTCCTGGGAAAATATTTAATTCGATTATATTGATTAAAGCCATTTCCTTTCCGGTGAAATAAACATTAAGCCCACAGAATGATAATGATGATAATTCATCTACTAGTCTCTCTTGCAGTGAGCAACACGATGGGCACACACCCATTTATAATTATTCATAATTATCTGAAACGCATTTATAGGCTTCCTAGAGGCTTTCTTTTTTTCCCCTATAAATTATTGTGAGGTCTTGGCGCCATTCGTATACATGGTAATTATTGTTCACTTGAGTTTTTTAAGTATAAGCTCTGATCACTTAATTACTCTTGATGGATTATTCACATACTTAAATTAGTGACAGCCATAGAATGTGAGGTATACTGACTGGGCCACATTTTTGATAATCAGACATAACATACTTTTCCCTCAACCAAAACCTGCATTGTTGACAAACACACAGAGCTGCATTGTTAAAACCAGACATGCTCTTCTGACAGGCATTGTTTTGGGCATTTTTTTCCAAATTGTGTTTTCCTGGATGAGAGTATCTGGTGTCTTCATCCAGGGAATGGTCTGCTACGAACAGAAAGATTGCCACACTTTCAGAAAGTGTGAGTATGAGTCACTTTCTGGTTGCGTCAAAATCGTTCTTTTCTTCCTTCTTCACCTCTGTCTCTGTTCCGGGGTAAACTCTCACAGCACTTCGGATGCTGTCATTTTTAGTGGGTCTTCCATTTCATTTTTTTGCTTCTTATGTGTCAGCTACTGCATCAGAAAGATTTATACTAAGGGAAACTCGCCTGCAGTTGTTCAAGAATTGCTGTTATGTTTTTTTTCCCCCGTTTTTCTTTTGTTTTTTAATGGACTCTCAGCCAGGCCTCGTTACTGCAGCTTTTGACATCAGTCGTGCTGTAAAATATGCCGTGTGCTAATTTATTGATAGAAATCCAGGAAAAGTTTTTGGGGGGCTTTATCTGTCTACAGTTGAGACGGCTCAAAGCAACTGAAACTTTGTTGCATATTTTTGCCAGCCTTGTAATAGCAGGCTGAGTACTTTGAGAAGTAAAAATCCGGTCCTGGAAATGATGTTTCAGTGGGATTATAAAACCCACCAGGCCGTTGCAGTTTACTGGTGTTAGCACATTTAAAGAAATGGGACGGATGGTTTAAAAATAGATGTTCTGCAATTCTTTTCTGTTCCATTTGGCTCCATTTAGAATCCACTTACTGATCCAGCTGCATTTTCTGCGCTCGTTTTGGACTGTGCAATAGGCAGGACAGGCCCGTAGCTCAGTGGCGTAGCGTCCCTGCGCTCCCAGGAGCGCGGTGCTGCTGGTCGGATTACTGTAAAAGACTGGCTGAAGTGAGCGACATGAAAAGGGCATTTTCACATCTCCCAGACTAAACAGATCGCCTGCGTTTTCAGAACGGAGCTGCTGTTATTTGATTGGCCCTCCTAATGTGTTTGGGGGGCTTGTAAGTGTGTTTATTCTTTTATGCCATTGCTGCTACTGAGAAATGCAAGTCAAGTGCACCTCAAGGTTTTCCGTCTATTGCGCTGGGATTAACCCAGTCCCACAGGCAGAAGCAACTCTTGTCCTCACCTCCCCACTCCCAAACAAAAAGGCACAGGGTTAGTGCCCACGGATAAAAAGAGGAAATTTCACTGAATTGAGTCAGACAAATGTGCAGCACCCCAACAAAGGGGAAGTCTACTGTAATCTCCTCTGGCACGTCAAGCATTGTGGACTACTTTCGTTTTGCTGGTTCTTGTAAAGGGTTTTTGTGCCACTGCCACTGTCAGTTTAGTGTTTTTTTGTTGTCGAAACACAACTTTGAGTGAGTCTGGCTTATGTCCTCCTGTAGCTGTTGCTGAAAGGTGCGCCGAGATCCAAGGACAAGGCCTAACAATACACATATTGACAAGACTGATGCAATACTGATGGCTTGATTTTCAACATTTTAGGTGTTAAAATGTGTGTGCTTGGGGTTTTAAGACATCTCAATCTGGCACCAAACCACTTCTGAAAACCCAAAACTGAGAAACGCACTTTTTTAGAACATCCACAGCATTCCATCCACCGTTCTGTTGTTCATCAAGATTACAGTTTAGAAGCTTTTAAAAATCTATTATTGCACTTAACGGCTTCTCAGCACATACAGCCACTACTCCATATAAAGCACTAAAAAGAATGACTTAGACCAGCTCTAATTCTATGCTGATGTAAACTGGTTTGTGCTGGTCTGGTTGGTCATGCTGGAGGACCAGCATACCAGAACTCAAACATATGCTGGGATTGCTGGTAAGCAGTTGTCCTGGCTTTTCTACCTGGGTTGCCAAGTGACGATAAATAATAATATTGTACTACTTTGTCTGCATTGCATTGTGTCTCTTAAGCACTCGATTGGCTTTCCGATTTTGGGCCATTCGAAAAAGATTCATACATCTCAGTAACTGGTGTACTGGTCACTATGTTAATGATCGATGTATTAATCACTTACAAAAGGTTTTTAGTGTTTAGAAACTTTGTTCATGTTTAATCTGTGTGATTTTGTACATCTATCTGTCAGTATTTGCAGGGACATTCTTGGTCTTTTTGGTGCTCTAGGCAAGATCTTCTTTCAGCTGGGTGTCGTCCGCTAAGGTTGCCTAAGCCTAGAAACGCCCCTAAGCTGTTTTTAAATATTTTCTACCATGCTGAGAGGCCGTCAGCGATGGAGCAACGTGCATAAACACACACACACACACACACACACACACAAACACACATACACTCTCACTCATTCAATATACACACATGCACTAGTGCTTTAGTTCTTGAGACTGATCTTGGTCTCGAGATCAGTTTTTGTGGTCTCGGCCTCTATTGGGTCTTTGTCTCGGACATGGCGGTCTCGATGGGATGGGAAAAAAAAAGAAAACCGTGCATGTGCATCATCACAGAACAGTATTTATTATGCACCTTAATTCAAATGCAACCAGTCAGATGCATCTATTTTAAAAACATGCTACATTGTATACAAGTCAGCTAAGACGTGTCTGAAAATGTATGTGATGTCGGCAGTAATTAACTTTGGCTTTACAAGTAAATCTGCAAAACGTCCCAGAAAAAGAAGCGTTCGACTGTTTGACGATTTTGTTGAACCACCTTGACGGAAACTGCTGGGACAACGTCTACATTCACCAGGCATCTGACAAGAAAGCAGCAAAACACCTTGGTCTTGGTCTCGCCTGTGTCTTGTGTCTTGGTCTTGATACCCTCCAGTCTCGGCAATGTCCTGGTCTCGGTTTAGACGGTCTTGAATACAACACTGATACACTCACACACACACACACACACACCCTCTCACTCACTCACTTACTCACACTCAATCTAGTCACCTCTTCCTAATGGTTTTTTTTTCTTCTTTGTTCGTGGTTAAAGAAAGAGGAAGAAAAGCGAAAGTAACTGGCTAGCTTGCTAAACTACTTCTTAAAAAATAATCACTGAAAAACATTCAAAACAAGTTTTCAATAACAATGAACTACAGAATCTACTCAGCAAAACCTACAACTTTTCATATTGGTTTGTCACAGAACTATTCATTTCTGTAATTGTCCAAAACATCATGTTTTTGTGCAAAACAGTATAAACAGTATAACAGTACAATAAGCTATATTCAACAAAAATTGGATAGACGCCTACTATTGATCACAGAAAGCCTTCCTTGACAGATGGCCAATGGTAACCTTTTATTATACAGAGGAATGTTTCAGTGAAAAACTTTTGATGAACTGTTTCAAATGTGATTTTTTATTTTTTTACTATATATACTATATTGATATCCTTGCACCCTTAATATATTGCAATTCATGCATGATCTATGTATGTAAATGGCTGCCTTTGGGATTTAGGCCCTATCATTTCCTCCCAGCCCTGGTCTGGACTGTTTAACATTCCAATTCCAACTTCAAAGAGCAGAGTACAGTAGGTTTTAACAGTGGGTATTCTATAAAGTCCACTGCTCGGGAACACATGGGTGACTGAATAGTAGAGCTGCTGCGGAATAAAAAGTGCACACTTTAAGATGTATGCGACTGCCAGCGTTTTTTTTTTTCACTTTTAACAACAGCCCATGTTTAGTGTGACTTGCAAATAATATGATACAGACATGAAGCAGATTTTACAGTGGATTTGGCCTGAATTGCTCTACCCCCCTATTGGGATGATTCCATTGCAGAGGGGGAGGTATCAGTAACACTACACACTTGTGTTTTATGTCTGCGTTTGATCTTTAGCAGCATTAAAGAGGTTTGCCAGATGTGCTTGTAGGCCTGTGTGTGTTCACTTTGCTCGAACTATCAAGGGACGAAGCTCAGTCAAAGCGCTGGAGGAAATGCAAAGCATGTGGACCGGAGACTCATTCATTGTCACTGTAACCTCTTCAGGAGACTTAGTGCTAAAGAAAATGATGAATTCTAGTCCAAATCTTTGAACCCACTAGCATTATTACGCTTCATAAAAGAGCAAACGTTAATTCAGAACCTTATCAAAAATAATCACCTTATGTTGACCTTATAGCCATATTTAAACAAATATAAACTCTTCTTCCATACCATTAATAAGATTAATGAGATACACCTTAGTTCCACAAGTGGGAAATTTGCTTTGTCCAGTGTAAACTAGACAAAGTAAAGTTTTAATACCAGTGTAAACAAACATAAGGCTCATTAAACAGCCCACTTGTGGGACTAATAAAGGTGTATTATGCTGATGGTTCTTTTGGATTTCAATGACCATACCTTGTTGTTTTGGTCTGTTAATTTAATGAGCTGGGTGTTGATTGATGAATGGTGACTGGGATGTCAGTGGATCATCTTAATGAAGCAGCCATGAGCCAATCTTTTACTCGCACTAACAAATCAATTAGGAACTAGATTGAGGTGTGGGTGGCTCTCCAGAGCCCGCTGAAGATTCGACTGCTAAATAATTGAGCTCTTGTTGCTTGATGGATGGGATAACAGAACACCTTCTAGAACCCACAAGGGAGTGTGTAGAGTACAGCTGGAAGACATCTCTCCAAACCCATCACCCCATGCTGGTATGACATGCTGCAGCATTGACCGCAGCACAAGTGAGGGGGACCACACGGAATGTGGCCAAAGAACACAGAATGTGGCCAAAGAACACAGAACGTGGCCATTCTAGTCTGTCATTCTTTCAAATCTTTAATCCTTGTTTGAATTTTATAAATATTGAAATATATTATATATTAGGGCCGGGGAAGTTAACGCATTATTGAGTTAACGCATTATTTACTTAATGCTTATGCAGTTTATTTATTGTAAGTTCTGTGAACATGGAGTTGGTCCTCCTCTGCAGCTGCTATAATGGTGCTCTGGGCGTAAAACATGAGTGCCCTGACTGTGGCAAATAGCTTTGGTTTTAAATTTGATTTGATTACATTAACGTTTAAGTTGAGATTTACAGAAATATTTGAACTGCAGCTGTGTACGTGTGTTAAAAAGCTCCTTATTTGTTTGAAGTGTTTGCAAACCAAACGTTATCGCACATTTCTACATGTAGCAGTACGTAAAAATAAAACTTTGGAATTTTAACAATGTGATTAATCGCAGAAAATCATGCAATTAATTGCAAATTTGAAACATTTAATCATTGCCCAACATTAATATATATACAGCAATTAAGCTCTGCATAGTCACATTGAAGCACAATACAGTACAATGTATTTTCAAGGATGGACTTGGGAGTGAACGGTGCACACTACATCAAACCATTCCATAACAGTGAAAAAATAGACCCTCAAACATGGCTTATAGACTGGGTCTACCTGCATCGATCTGTGCGGTAACAATTGAATTTGCCCAATCAGGTTTGCTCTATGGAACACTGTAATAAGATTGTGGGAGCAGATTATATGCACTATCAATGACTGCTGAAATGGAACACTGTAAAATAGTAACACATTCCATTCATTGGTGTTTCTGTGTTTGGAGGGAACCAATCAAAATTATGCTCAGTGGTCTATGTGCTAAAGCTAGACTGGGAGGTTATGGACAGTGTTAGGATTTCTGTCTAACACAAAAATGGATTTCATTCCCTCCATTCTCACTATTTTTGGAACAGCTGCATCTCTATTGCCTTGGGTGCTATAAGAGATCCCCCCTCCCCTCATTCCACTCTGGCTCCTTTTCTATAAAGAGTCTGCTTTGAGCACTTTAAGGAGGGGGCAAACTTAACAAACTTTAGTTATCTTTTTATCATATCAAAAAGAACACAGCCCATGTGTCTTTTTTTTTCTCCCTCTCACCAGTTTTCTTGCAAATAATAAACACATTAATAATGCACGGCTCAGCGTTGGCATATTCCAGTCACTCTTTTATCTTTGCTGGCGATGTCGAGTAGTTTTCCGAACAATCTAATATGCGGCTTCAGGCGCAGAACCATTTCCTGAGCAGTGATTTAACGAATATCGGGCTCCTGATAACCTCGTTCTTGTAACGTCTGGGTACTCTTTCCCAATCAGAGCAGGCAGATTAGCAGGTTTCCATGTTGCGTAGACTTTTATTTAAAGTAACAAACATACTGAGAACAGAGGAAGTGTTGCGGTTGACCGACAACCCAGGTTAACCCGAACTGAACACACCCATACGTAATACACCCAATCACAACCCCCATGTGTTTTCCCTTCCAAACTAAACCCAGGTGATTGTGATTAAACCATTCCCACACACTAACAGAAAAAACCCGGTACGACCTCTAGTGGCCGTCCGCCATCACAATTCTTAGCATCAAAACAAAACAATTCATAAATCCTAACAGTAAGCAGGCCTTGTTAGAAATATATCACATGTTCCTATGAAATGTCACTGTACAGCTTTTATGTGGATGCACTGTGTGCTGCCTTTACGCATTATTCATTATAATTATGAGATACTGAGTTATCGGGAGCATCACTGCAACAAAAATTTAACAAGGCCTTACAGTTCAGTGATCCTCGTTTCTGTAGATTCGGAGAGTACTTTTGCAGCTAAGTGTGATCTTCCAATTTACTATAGACCTTATTAAGACAAAGGCTTTCAAGGAACCACAGCAGGCTGCACGCAGAGTGGTGTGTTGTTAGCTACCCATGCAGTGAATGTTTCAGAGAACTGGGGTCTCTCCTGGGTATTGTCACGTAGGTCAAGGAGCAGATAATTAAAAGTGCACTGGACCAAGAGGGGAGTGCTGTGAACCTCATTAAGGCATTATACTCAGAGGGGTTATCTTCCAGAGTCCTAGCCCGGCATCCCAAACGACAATTAGCCGGCGCTTCACACGCAATTATCCAGATGTGGTGACCACCTCATCAAGGTAGCTGACATGTCATCTTTAATAAGGAATTTGAAACACTTTTGCCAGGAAAGACCAGTGACCCCTGCTTGCTTTTACGACACTGAGTCTCAACTTTCAAAGTTTTTTCCTTTAAGTTTCATAAAAGGGGGATATTATCCATTCCTTTGCCACACCTTGCTCAAAGCACATCCAGATGGTGTGGCCTTCTCTGTGGAAACATGAAGGGCGGCTGTTTGTGGCCACATAATCAGATAACTTTACAGAGACGCATCTGGCTCTCCTATAGGAAGTCTCATGGATGAAACCACATGGAGTCTTTGCCCAGCTGACAGCAAGACAGTGTAGAGCTTCAAATTCTGATCCAAACTTGAATAAAACCCATCCTAACCTTACCCACCTTACACCATGTTTTAAATTCCGACTTCACTGGAAACACAAAAAACTAGTGCTGGGCCGTTAACGGCGTTATCGTGAGACTCTTATCGTGCGATAAAAAAAATATCGCCGTTAATCTATTCACAAAGTTGGGTTGGGAGCTGGGTGTATACTACACAAGCTATGATGACTTTCACCTTGATATTTTAGCGCGGATTTACTCTCTCTCTCTGTCTGTCTGTCTGCCTCTCTCTCTCTCTGTCTGTCTGTCTCTGTCTGTCTGTCTCTCTCTCTCTCGTTCATGACCTTTCCGGATCGCGCCCGTTTTAAACCTGTCTCGCTCGCTCTGTGCGCCTCTCTCTCTCTCGCTCTCTCTTACTCTCTCTCGTTCGTGACTTTTCCCAAGCGTGCAGATCATCTCTCTCTCTCGCTGTCTCTCTCTCCCTCTCTTTCTCTCTCTCTCTCTCTCTCTCTCTCTCTCTCTCTCTCTCTCTCTCTCTCTCTCTCTCTTTCAAACAGAGACACGTCTTTTTTAATCACTAACCTGAGCTTTAGTGTCTGAAAGTGTGTTTTTGAGTGTTTGCTGATTTCTTGCTCCGGGTTTTGTCACTTTCTGGCAACCATAGCTGTGATGCCTCAGACTGTCTCTCCGCTACACACTATTAAGGCGACTCGCCCCTCCGCTCTCTCTTTCCCCATACATTATAGAGGGGACTCAACCAATCAAAAATCTGAATACATTAATGTACGTTTTGGAATTGGAACCATGCCAATGTTTGAAAACCCTTTTGTATGTCAGTAGTGATGAATAAAAATAAGTGATATAAGTACACGTTGTGTATTAGTTGTGTATTATTTATACATAAGTATTTTCTACTATAATATAAATGAATGCCAAACTCCGGGGATTGGTTCGGTGATAAAGGAAAAACACTTGTGCAGTTCTTCACATGACCCAGATGTAGTTGATCATCCAGGTCATGTTTGGAGTCCAGATTGTGTTTCTTTGGTTCAGCTCTGAGTTTAACTTTGGTAACACAGGAGGTCAATAGTCACCCAAATCATTTCTGTTAAAAAAACAGCCCCAACCCGCTCGAACCCGTCCAGCTGTTCAGAAATGTTTGCTGGCTCAGTCAGATGGACTCGAGCCCCATGAGTGGCATAATCGATTTCTCCCCCCAGCGCTGTTCTCAGACCAGTTTTTACTGCAACTAAGTGGAAAAATCTGTGGTATTTTTAGCTCCAGTGAAACACCTCTCACCCTCTGTTTCTCTCATCCACGTACACACGCTTTTAACAGCCCCCCATCTCTCTCTCTATCTATCTCTCTGGGTCTCTCTCTCTCTCTCTCTCTCTCTATCTCTCTTCCTCTCTCTCTATGTCTCTCTCTCTCACACACACACCACTGTGTGTGGTGATGTCTCTTCTTAATAAAGAAGCTGGTAGCCTAGTGGTTAGGGCATTCGCCCTGTGATCAGAAAGTCCGGGTTCAATTCCCAAGACCGCTAGGCACC
>JBBPDB010000032.1:5080785-5095867 GCA_037974465.1 Brachypetersius altus | reverse complement strand
CCAGGTTTATGATTTACTTGCGCTTTTTGGTCCATCTGTGATTCCGTATTACTTCAATCACTTCTTCTCTGTCGTACCATGTACTCTCCGAAAAACATCATGTACCGAACCGTGACACGTGTACCGTGATGGTTCGGTACGAATACATGTACCGTTACAGCCCTACCCCTCATTAACCCATTTATACGTTAGCCATCATTTTCAGTAGTTTTGGAGGTGTTTACATTTGTCTTCTGTTGTAACATTCATGATATTTTGATGGAAATGCGGCAGTGGCAGTGAGGGTAGTGGGTGGGCAAGTCAACTTTTCTAAATGTGTCGTTTTTGAGCTGAGCTCGGCCGTCCAGAGGTGTGAATTGTTTTTTCAACAGGTGGTTCTCACCTTTCCACTTTCACCCTAATTGTCCGTAGAGACACAGAGCCAGCAGTGTCCTGGTTAATCTGATAATAAACTCACAGAGTAAAAATGACTACTAATTAAAAAAATTTGAGTCGATTTCCATTGCGCCGGCATTGGCCACTAGGGGCCTGCAGAAAGAGGCAAAAATCTGCCCCAGTGACACATGCATGTCCAGGTGGTCTGCAGTGAAACGGATCAGCATGCAGATCTGCTGAACTTTCTGTTTGCCACCTTGTAACACAAACAATTTGTTATCATTGAATGCAATGCAATTTTCCAAGCAGGTGCACAAACCGATTCGAAATCAAATTTTGCTCGGTACGTGCTTGTGACTGATTGGTTTCATCAGTCTGATGTGTGTATACTCCTGTTCATGTGTTTGCTTGAAAAAAAAGGTACACAAACAAGTATGTACTATTTGTACTATATAAATGTGGCAGACCAAATATTGATAAAGAGAAAGAGCAGAGTGTAGCTTTTTTAGGGTTAGAGTCAGTGCTATAAATGTACGTATCATGCTGTATATTGTCCAAGTACTGTTTCCATCTCATTAAAAGGCTAAAACATGAAGTATTTAACAATGTCCATCTCTGTAAGTCTCTATGTAAGCTCCTTGTTTGTTTGTTTGGTTTTTTTTTGCCTCTTAACATGATATCATCTGAGATCAATTATTCTCTCTGCCTGAAAGACATTTTCAGTTGGGGGCTGCCATTTCAGTGCTGTGATAGTGGCCACTTGGATGCTTTCAGCAGCGGTTGTAGTGGATCTCATATCAGAACTGAGTCTCAGTGATTATTATCATTAATTCAAGAGCCCTCGGAGGTTCTGCTTCACCGAGCACACACACGCACACACAAAAGCTTCCATTCAGCCCTGCGTTCGGCTATCGTACACACCGCATTACGCCCATTAGAAAGCACTTCTTACTTGGACATAAGCACAGCAAAGACCACACAGAGCCTGGGATTCTCATGGCATAAAATATAGGCCGCCGTTAGTTTGCATATGCTCTTGAAGATGTTACTGGCGCGGCACACGTGTGAGACAGAAAGGAGGCCATCGCTGATTGCTATGCAGAATTGCTTGCCATGACTGGCTGTGAGAGTTGATGTGGATGGTGTAAACTATAGTGAATCAATTAAGACACTTAATTTTGCGCTGCGGTTAAGGTACATTACAACCACCTCAGGTACAAGAGGTTTTAGATGCAGCATAAATCACCCTGACCTTGGAGTGGCTTTAGAGAAAATCTATCAGACACACCTGAATTCCAACTTTTTCTTTTAGATAAGAGCAAGGGCGTTTCTGTGCTGCTAGTTGCTCCGGGGCACACTCTGACTTCTAAGGGCCACAGTTGAACTTATTTGCTTGTAAAAACAGAATAGTTTGCATTAAAAATGGAACAAAAAAACATTGACTGCATGTTCTAACCAGGTTTAGTGTAAAGCTTTCTTTTGATACCCTGCTGATGTGGATTCTGATACAGTCATATTTATTTGAAGACGTCTTTGTTTCTCTCACTGTTAGTACTGTTAATATAACTTCTATTAACTATATCTTAACTATATCTCTTTTCTATAACTTCTGCTCCTCGTTTAAGTTACATACTTTAGATTTGTGTTTTAGACCATTTCAGATTTATATTTTTAAAACTAACAGTTTTTTTACTTACATTTATACATTTCCAGATTTTTTAATTTAAAATTTACTTATTGTTTATAATGTTTGCACAGTCAGAGAGTGTGTTGTACTTGTATGACTATGCATGTGACAAATAAAAGAATCTTGAATCTTGAATCAGTCAAAGCACTGCCTAACGTGTCACGAAAACAACTGCGACCCTCCAAGGCATCGACTCAGCTAGCCCTTTGAAGTATCTAGCACCAGAGCAGGAGATGCTTCAAGTCTTATAAGTCATAAGATGGAGACTCAGCAGATCTGACTTGTTCCAACACATTCTACAGATGCTCAATTAGAGATCTGGGGAGTTTTGAGGTCAGGAAAACCCCTTTATCATGTTCCTTAAACCATTCCTGAACAATGTATTGACATAAGAGGAGTACTTGAGCCACAACAATGTTTAGATTGGTAACGTGTGACAAGTTGACGTCCACATAACGACCCGGACCCAGGGTTCCCCAAAAGAACAATGCCAAGGGCATCACACTCTCTCCGCTGACTTGTTTTCTTCCCACAGTGCATCGTGGTGCCATCGTGGTGCCAACAGGACAAGCATACCCAGCCATCAACGTGATATAAAAGACAACAGCAATCGACTTGTCATTGCTCAAGGTTCAGTTCTGTACATTTACATTTACGGCATTTACCAGACGTTTTCATCCAAAGCCACTTCCGTTCCTTACCTACAGGGGGCAGTCTCTCCCTGGGGCAACTTGGGGTTAAGGGTGTTACTCAGGGACCCAGTGGTGTGCTGAAGGTAGGATTCGAACCCATGACCTCGTAGTCCAGCGGCAAGTATCCTACCACTAGGCCATCACCAAAAGTGCCCATTGTGGGCACTTTTGCCGGTGGACAAGGGATAGCATGGGCACTCTGACCAGTCTGCAGGTGAAAGCCCGTACCTAACTGTTGTAACATGTTCCTCTTATGACCAGGCCTAAAAGGTTTGACACCAGTAAACCTGTGTTGGGTTGGAGAAGACAGGATAGCGTTTGCTATCCTTGTAAATCAATGAGCCTTGGGCACCCAACGCTGTAGTTGCTTTATGGTTTGTCTTTACTCGGACCACTGTTGATAAGGGAGCAATCCACAAGCCTTGCTGTTTCAGAGATGCTCCGACCCAGTCGTCTGGACATAACAATTTTGCCCTTGTCAAAGTCACTTGGGTCTTTTCGTCTGACTGTTCCTCCAGCATCCAACACACTGATAATAAGAACTGATTGCTCACTCACCAGCATATATCTCCCAGACCTTGAAACGTGCGATAATGAGATAATCAATGTTGTTTTCTTCTTCTGTGAGTGGTCATGGAGTTTGGGCTCCTCTGTTGAGGCTTTCATTTGAAAAATTCCAACACATGCATCAAAATAATTGACAAAAAAAACTATAGTATTGGCGTATTAAATACGGTTACACTACACACTTTGCTAACTATTGCCTTTGATTTAGCTGTCTGATATGTGTTTTTTCATAGGCTGTTAGTCTCTAACATAAGCATTAACATTATGCTGACTGGTTCATGTTTGCTGTAGCACTTAGACAAATGTTTCTGTGCTGTTTAATTGCATTACTCCATATTGTTGCCATACAGCCTGACTGTGGAAACTTGTGACAGCATGAAGGGAAATAGTAGAGTCTGTGATTCATTTGGACGGTCATAATGCTATCAAGCTTTAAGCTGAAAACTATAGCTTATACATTGACTTTGTGATTATAGCGGGGCACAGTGACATTTTATTGCAGCATGTGTCCCAATAAATCGGGTCTAGTGACAGCCCTGGATGGCAGAATCCATATAAGAGATCTGAGCAAGGGTTTTATGCACAGTAGCACAGTAGATAGTTGTTTTGTGTTTCCAGTTCTTCGCAAAACCCTGCGACTCTATGGAGCTCTATTGAATGGGATCTCATCAATAGAATCCCTTGCATTGGGCCTGTTTTGTTGCTCGGTTTAATTTGTCTGTCCCAGTGTTTGGTCAGCTCTGCTTTCCTCCACTCAATAACTGCAGAAGTACCGGATTTTTCTCAGCCTCCCTCCCCCTCAGATTGCGTGTGGGTTTTAGGCCTGCTGTTTCCTTTGTTGCCAAAATGCATAGAGAACCAATAAAGCAGGATAAAGCAGGAGGACAAGAATGGTCTTGTGTTTATTTTTAATGAGCATGCTGTTCTCCTACAGAAATACTAATAGTAAGGACGCATGAAAACAGCATTGCACATTATTTTTTCTTTTTTTACCACAGAATCGCAAGACCTCTGCTTATAATGGCAGCTCTCCAAACGGTCCATCTCATCTCAGTTTGGCCACATGGTATTTCTCTGTCCAATCTTTTTTTTTTTCATCATCTGGCTCACAAACACAAGAGGCATCACAAATCTGAAGTGCCACAGATTTTTGTGCTTAAAACAATTCGAGCGGAATTAGTTTTTTCGCATGGAATGATGTAGCGATTGACACATTCGAGGCCTGTGGGATTTATGGAAGAGAGGATGGAACTCAAGGATTATGACCATTAGATTGATAGATGGGTGGGTGGGTGGATGGAAGGACTTGATGGATGGATGGATGGAGATGGAGATGGAGATGGACATGGGTGGATAGATAGATAGACAGACAGACAGATAGATAGATAGAGGGAGAGAGAGAGAGAGAGAAATTCAGTTTCCAGCAGTATATGCAAAATTCTTGAAAGCAGACGTACACACACATTATTGGTTTTGCAGTACATGTGCGCAGTGACTTTGAGCAGATTTTACTCCTTTGTTTGCCTGTTTTTAAAGATTTTCTAAGCTATGCATTGTGTACAGTACGAAAATTCAGTGCTGCTGCTGCTTATGGTCACCGGTGGCCTCCACTCCACTGGAATGTGCTGCTCTTTAAGAGATTTAGATTCGTCAAGTAAGTAGCTGTTGTGGCCTACAAGCATTTTCCTGTAAGAACTGTGCTGGATCTATACTTTAATCTTCTACTGATTCATTTTGGCTGATTATGCCCAGTGGCCTGCATTAATTCCTCCACTTGGAGACAATGGTGCAGACGCGGCTCAATCACGTTCAATCGCTGATCACCACTGGCTGTAATTAAATTTTTGCCTCTTAACATTAATTACTCTTGTGTGTTTTATTATTTCATCATTGCATAAATCATTAAACAAGCCTTGTTTCAGTCTAGTCTGGTGGCTGTGTGGTGAAACAGAGATGACGAGCCGCTGCCTGTGACTGGGTGTGCTGTCAGATTGTTTGGGTGTGACTAAGTGCGATATGAGTCAAACACTCGGGCCTCTCTCAGACCAAAACTAGCGCCCTGTGTCATTTCACAAGAGCAAGAAGAGCAAACGCCGCACAAGATCCCAAAGGGGCCAGGGTTCCTCAAGGACTGCAGCAGTTTCACACTAGTATGGTAAAAAAAAAACAGGTAATCTCAATCTGACAGGGACTTTGTGCTGGACTGAAGTGATTCAATTCAGTGTCAGTATATGTCCCAAATACAGCTGTTTCACAGCATCTGACAGTTGAGCTGGTAATCAATTAAAATGATCTGATTGATATACTACGCACAACCAATCCACAATACTTTACTGAAAACGTAAAAAAATCCCTTGAAAACACTAGAAGTTTGTCCTACTGCACAAAAGAGACCTGGAAATAATAATAATAATAATAATAATAATAATAATAATAATAATAATAATAATGCATTTTATTTATAAGCGCCTTTCGCAACACTCAAGGTCACTTTACAGAAGTTATTAAGTAATAAAAATAGAAGAATAAATAAATTAAAAAGAGTTCATAAACCTTGGAGTATCCTTCAGATGCGCACTCTCCACGGTTACGGGGTGCAGCTGAATATCTTTAGGCGTGATGGTGACTCTCTTGGCGTGGAAGGCGCACAGGTTCGTATTCACGCATAGATCCACCAAGTCTGGCCTCGCTGGCCTCCTGCAGGGCCGTGACGGCGGTGGTCTGGAAGCGGAGGTCGATCCTGATATCTCGAACGATCTCGTGTGCCAGGCGCTGAAGGACAGCTCGCAGATCAGCAGCTCCGTGGATTTTTGGTAACAGTGGATCTACATCAAAGCCACGGCGCCGGAAATGTACTTTATCAGGGAATCAAAATCAGAGGACTTTATTTATCCCAGAGGAAATTGTGCACACGACTGCACCCTCACACAAGACGGAACAATACAGAATAAAATACCTGAATATATGATCAAATATACTCAGACTAGAAATATATTAAGTCAAGAAATATAGTACAACTTACCCATGATAAAAAGTGTACCAAGAGGAGAATATCTTTTAAAATTAAATCACTCTGTACAATAAATAGAATAGACAGTTACATCTAAGTACCTCTATCAAAGATATGAAATTGTGAAATTACAAAAATGTACTTATCAAGAGAGAAGTAGTATTTGGAATCGAAATGTATTGCACATCGGTATCAAGTACTGCATATCAAGATATATTGCACAGTATTATGATAAGTATATTGCACAAACTGAAAAACAGTTATTGTTAGAGTATAGCTAGGGTTATAATGCACATCTATTTAACTTTTGACAGAGGGAGCGTTTATAGTCTTATTGCCGTGGGAAGGAAGGATTTCCTGTGGCGTTCAGGAATCTGCAGGGATCAGCGAATTCACTTTAATGTCTTTTAAATGTCAACAGAAATGACTTTATTATGACATGAGGTTACTATTCATCATTCACATTACAACCAACTCACGAAGCCTGTACACTGAGGACTCTATTTTATTGAGTAACCTGGAACATGTTTCCATTATATTAAACCAAAGTATAAAACGTTTTATTGTACTCTTCCTTCTGTTCTAGTATAAATTTGTTTTATTTGCTGTTAATTTCTGAATATTTTGGATTCATGTGGACATAGGAACAACAGCATCACCAACAGGTCATAAGAATGGGTAACAATAGGGCTGATTCACATCTAGCCCAAGCTATAGTTCCACACAGCCTGTCTGTGATTCCGTGGCAAATGCAAATGCACTGTATGACACAAAAACTAACCTAGATTTGAGCTTTATTTGGGCACATTTTTAAAAAGGTGTGACATCCAGCCCCGTCACCCACAGTCTGTGGTCTGTACTAGCAGAGGTGGATCTGACTGGTGCTCGAAACAATAGGAAAATGCTGCATATGCACATGAATATAAAAGTTCTGTTTACGCTGAACATCACATTTTATTTATGCCGAGAGCCCGATTCAGCCAAAGACTCTTACTTTATAAGAAGCTGCCATTTATGTTAGCTGTAATTAGTTATAAAATATGTGGTTGTTTTGTTAGGTTGCTATAACTATCACTGTATAAATATTTAAATGTAATCAGTGGTTGCTAATTGGCTCATGTCATTGTTTCTTTGCTGTAGCTGGGAAAGGCCTGTTCAATGTGGTGCTGAGCTTTCGGTTGGTGTTATTAACTGTTATTTATATTCCAACCCTCCCATCCAATACTATGACCATCCATCACTGAATTGCAGGATTCTAGTTTAGACAATATATCATCCGTCCTCCACTGATTTATAAGAAAAAACGTATCTGCTTGTCTACAGGTTCGCCGCTGACAAGCGTATTTTTACCAGTGCCCTTCATTTCTTATGACTCATTATGGTGCATGACTAGTACACTCCCTTTCAGTTCCTATTCTCAGCATGGATGTGAGTGTATATGGTATGCGTAGTCCATTTCTCACCCTGCCCTCAGGAAAAACAAATGCCTCCAGTTGTTCTTTGCATAGCTGGAATCGACAAACAGTGCAATGATTATCTTGGCTCCTCATGTCAGACCAAGAAAGGGTGGGACTTTTTTTTTTTACTCAATATCATCCCTATGCAATGACATATCCAGTGAAAGTATGCATCGGACTGCACTCGCTTCCAAGGAAACAAATCCTATGTGTAACACACGCGACGGTGGTCTATAAAGTGAAGGGCTGCGCTGGTAGTAGAGCTTTAGAGGGTCCCACAGGGCTGATTTTTGTTTGAGTTATGTAACTCAGGGATTTGAGAGAGGCCTGCAGTGTGCAGCGTGCAGTAATGAGTACAGCCTGTCAGCCTTTTAAACATACATGAATTAGACCTCGCATTGAATGCGAAACCTCTCGCTCTCTCATGGGTTAATGAAAAAAGTAGCTCGCTTCTTGTAATGGAATGGTCTCTTTGCTTCTAGCTCTTTATGTCTATTAATGTTTCATTGTTTAATTGTATTCTCACCGCAAAAAGCCTTAGGGTCTTAATGTGGCTCCGTACGTTCCTTCCCTTCATTTTATAGCAGTTACACATCAGTTGACAGTTTGCACTCAGACATAAAAGTGATTCAAAGTATTCTTTGAGGTGATGCAACCTAAAGTTGTGGTTTTCAAACCTCACTCGGGCCACATGTTTTGCTCCAGCACAACTGGCAGCATTAAGATAGATCAAACCATTTAAAAACAAGTCAATATACATGATTAGTATTCTTACGCATATTCTGTAAAACGTTGCACTTTAAACTGGGGTTGGAGGACCTCATCTGAAGATAAAAACAACGTATCATTTACCGAGAAAAACTCGGAACGCCTTTTTTCAGATTTGCTTGAAGCAGAAGGAAACTGCTGGATTTCTCATTGTCCTTTTCCCCCTCCCTGCCAGAGCATCTGTCACATGAGCATTCTCTATTGTTTAGTGCCTGCATGGAACTGTTTGGCTGCATAAACAAGCAGGCCGAGATTGCCGTGATAAGCCCAACATTCCTTTTTCTTTTTTTTTCACATCACCTTGAGGTCGTTAGTTCTGCGTCCATATTTGTATTCATGCTCATCATGTGTGTTTATGCCTAATCGTCTCAAACCTGGGAGAAGACAAGGTAATGAGATTAGACTGGAACATGTTTGCGATTTCTGATTCATATCTGACCTCAGCACATTCCCCGAAGCCAGCCCTCACCCATCCCCCCACCGCATAAGCAGGATTAAAACACTCTCCAGGCATATGGTTCATTTAGCAATAGCCAATAACCAACTTTCCTTATAATAATCCAGCGAGACTCCATATGTTATGCTTAGCTCGACACGTCAGCGTTCTCCACTTTGAAAACGTGTGTGTGTGTGTGTTCAAGTGCGCTTTGCAGTATGTTAAGTACCACACGGATGCTGTTGAGGGTCATTGGTAGGGCAAATCCTGTCCTCAGCCTACCAAAGCTCTAAGGGTGTCTCTGCTAATTACCAGTCCTTTACATGGTGTGCTCTTGAGATTTCATTACACACGCCTCATCTGCATCCACTCCTGCTGGATCTGTGATGGGACTTTTTTTACTGACAGCATGGCAGGAGCGCCTTGTGCTTTCCTAACGACCCGCTCCCCGCCCGTCCTGTCTGCGAATGAAATTAGAGGTGCTTAAAGATGAGGTCTTTATCGATTTGGCCTTAAGAAGGTTTTGCCCCTTTAGACAATCCTTCAATCCTAAGTGACAGAGGCCCCGCAACTATTTGTCACTCCAGTGCACTTTCGATGTACCCTGTAGCTGCTCCGAGGACATACATTATCACTCAAAGCACTCTCACTAATAGAGGAGGATCTACAAGTGGAGAGGACGTCACTCGCAATCAATAACAGCATTAAAACCCAGTTACAGAGAATCGTTGGCTGTTCACACCTTTGACACGGAAGGCTCACTCCTGAGAAATTATTAGAACGGTTCTAAGAGTGGTTTGATGTGAAATGGTCGGTTCTTGAGAGACCTGCTTACAGATTTCTTTACGGTGGTGGCGACAGAAATTGGATGCTGTGATGTCTACAGCACAAATACAGTCGGTTTATTTACTGTCCCAAACCAACAACCTGTTTTCTCTCTAGACCGCTTTGTAAAGCAGCATCTCAGCAGGCAGTATTTTCATTTTGTGAGGGAGCTTTTAGTATTAAATCCCTCAGATGTCTGGTTCCATTCGCCAACACTGCAAACAGTCCTGACCCTTTGAGCTAAAATGAAGCATCTCGTATCCAGCAATCAAATGACTTTGTTTACATCAGAATTATGCAGACATTTTGAAAAACAGAGACATTTGCTTCGATCGTTGTTTTAAATTAGATAATATTTACATTTACAGCATTTATCAGACGCTTTTATCCAAAGCGACTTCCATTTCCTACCATTTCCATTTCTCTCCCTGGAGCAACTTAGGGTTAAGGGTCTTGCTCAGGGACCCAGTGGTGGTCTGCTGAAGGTAGGATTCGAACCCATGACCATTTGGTCCGGAGGCAAGTATCCTACCCACTGAGCTACCGCCACCCTTTAATAAATTACAGTCATGTGATTAACCATCTGTATTGATAGGTTTGAGTCTGAACTGAGCTGTTTTCTTTTTGTTTCAGTATAAAGCAAATGTGCAAGACTGTTTATTCACTCTTCAGAACAGGGCTGTACAATAGCATTCATGTAACTGTAAAACATCCGTGCTTCTGATTTATACGCGCATTAGCAATACCATGTACGTTTGAAAAAGGCTATGTTTGTGAAATAATTAATAGAACAAACATTCTTTTCCATGAACGTGACTTTTGAGGGCTGACACGATTGCAGTCGCACAAAGAGCTGCTGTTACACACAGCTGTGAAGAATACCGGCCGGCCTAGTAGCTCCTCCACATTGGCAGACAGTTTTACAGCCTCTGAGTTCACCTGGTTTTGAGAATGAGGGAATGTGGCATGCTGTCCAGAGCAGTGGTCAGGCCATAATGTATTTAAGTAGTGCCATTAATGGCTTAATCCTTCTGCTTGCTGCTGTGAGGCTGCACAGCTAACAGAAACAAGCCAGATGGACTTTTCCATCAATATAGCGGCAAAGAACCTCTGCCTGGCACAATCATGTCCCACCAGTGTGATTTGTCTTATGTGGACTTGTTGCTCCTTTAAAATTGCTGGGTGATCCTATCCCTTCTGACAGCTTACAACAGACATTTAGCCCAGGCCCACATGCAGCGCTAGCCACTTCCGTACAGCAGGATGCAGTGGGTTTTGACTAGAAGGAAGCTTTTGTGCCCTGGATGTTCTGTTTGTCTCTTTTGAAGGTTTAAGAAGACCTTTAAACTGTGCCTTGCCAACAGCGTGGAGACACGGCGAGACTCCACAACAATTTGTCACCTCGGCGATCACTAATGACTGTGGGTAGCCTCATTTTTGTAATTATTTTATTTAGTAGTCATTATTTTCTTGACTCGTTACCCCCCGCTTCAGTCCATCGCGACGTGCTGTTGTGTAAATTGCTTTGAAAAGAAAAGCAATAGTGCCATTAACCGTTTTAATTAAGGCCTCCTCCTCATTTGTCTCAGATTTTAGGCCCCTTTACGTGTAGGCTGTTGCGGTGCAACTGAATGAATTACCCAACTCAAGTGCAGTGCAGATCATTACATGCTCTCTGCTCACCAGAACGAATGATTCATTATCCACCTCACCAGCAGAGGTATGATTGAAAATTCAATTAGATGAAGCTTACCGCTAGGCTCGCGCTTTTGTCTTCCCATCTTTTGCTGCTGTACAGACACAATAAGTGTTAATAACAGAGCTAATAACTGCTTAGCACTCACAATCCGCTCTGTTGCTCCATGTTTTTCTAAATGTACGCTTCTGGACGAGTGCTTCATTCAGTCCATCATGATGACGGGGGTTGCAGCGCACCGAAATATCACTCCGGTACGTCTTTTGCTAAAAATTGCCCCTACAAAAATCCAGGCTGCACAATTTGTTTTGAATACGAGGACTTCTTAGGAATTTTTAATCCGCAGACCTCTTAAGAAGTTGCCCGCTCCTTGATAACCCAGCGACACATGCTGCGAGCGCCAACTTAACTAGAGATCAAAATGAAATCAGCTCTTTCCTACTTGTGTGATGATTCAGTGTTTACAGCTGGGCTTGTGGCTGGAGTCGAGGCGAGCGCGGAGCTATTGATCTTGTTTTGAAACGGAGAGCAGACGCTCTTGAGGAGAAGCAAGCAAGTTAAATCCCTGGCCGAGCGCACCTGTTGAGTTTATCCGACATTCTAGGATGAAAGTGAGTGGAGGTTTTGTAGAACCCTGCGGTTCATCTGTATCTCAGCTTTCTGCAACCTTCTGTTTCTCACAGATACTGTGAAGGAGCCAGGTCAGACTAAGGGCTAAGTTCTGTAACATTACATACATCATGTCACATACAAGCAAACTATTTCACCACGTCCTTCAATAGTCCGGGCCACCAGTGAGCAGGTATTATTTGAGTGGTGGATCCTTCTCAGTGCAGAAGTGATGCTAAAATGTTTGTTTGTGTGTGTGTGTGTGTGTGTGTGTGTGTGTGTGTGTGCGTGCGTGCGTGCGTAGCAGCAGTATGATATGGAATATTAGCAATAACTTTACATCTACAGGGTCGACCAACAGCTTAAATGTGTCTAATAACACAGAGAGTATATTGACACAGTTTTGTACAAACTCCAGCATCACTGTTGGTGTGGTCCCCTCTGTGCAGCTCAAACTCTAACATACTCTCAAGCCTGTCTCACTGCCATGCTGTGATTGAGTCACCCTGCCAATACTACCTGTAGGTGTGTTCACACTGGCAGTGGGTTTTATTTAATATCTCATTAGAAGTCTTTCAGCCATTGTATAAACAAGCATGATGCTGCCCTTATTGTTGGTTGCTCTTTGATAGTTTCTGTGTGAGCGTGTTCACTCCTATTCAGGCACGGATGTTAGGTAAGACAGGGTTAACACTAAATTACGTGAGTCATGTAGATTCTGTTTGTAATGTGTTGGCTCCGTCTGTGCATTTCAGACCGTCTCCCTTCACCTTTGTCTGTGGAGTCACGTCCATTAACGGCCCTGGGCTGAAAGCTGATCTGATGTGTATACTGCTTTTCCTCTGCATTAGTGAGTATTGAAGCAGCCTGCCTGCCGTGTTCATGCCACCCATCACACACACTCAGCTTGGTTGGTGGGGGATGGAGGCAGCGATGCACGTCCCTCTTAGATCCTCCTGCTGATGTGTTGATGATGATTTGTTATGTAAGCAGCCTGAACATCAGGCCTTCCTTTTCTCTCTCTCACTCTTTCCTACTTCAGAAAGCGAACACAGCATCCTCCCATGGCCATTCTGCTCCCTGTCAACAGGAATTTTACCCTCATTCTGTCACTCAGCCCTTTTGCTTCTCAAACTGTTAATCAGCGCCCAGAAATATGACTGCTTGGGAAAGAGAAAAAAAACTTCTGTATTCATCACGTTGGGGAGGCTCGCAGGACGGAGCTGTTTGAGTGGGATGAATGAATTCATCATAGAACAAGAAACGACACACGGACTGTGCTTTATTTGCTCTGAAAAAGCGTTGCTCAAAGAAAAACACAAATCAGTTTGTGTTCGTCTATTGTAAACACGTACTCTCCGCCCATGCCAGACCTGAGAGCGTTTTCAGCTTTGAAGGCTTTCTTGTGCGACTCTTGCCGACTGTGTGTTTCTGTTTCGTCAGCTGGCTTCAGTCGCCGGCTTTCATGTCTTTCATGTACCATAACCGGAACTGTCGTGTCCACTCCAAGAGCAGTAGGTCTGGGAGGTTTGGCAGGTTTCCCTTCTACACTGGGTGTGTCTTGTGGAATGAAGATAACAGCCTTAATCACACAACTACATGGCCACTAATAACAATGACAATGTTACCTCTGCATTCTCAAGCTGGTTCAACAGCTTTACAGCTTCAATAAAAAAAAGTGCCCAAAGTTATTTGACACAATGCCAAAGAGGAACCACTTTTGGCTCCCTAAAGAACTTGAACACAACTTTATAAGACTGATTTCAGCTTCTCGTGGACGTTACTGTTGGTCATTTGATTTGTATTTCATTTTATTACCTCTTTATGCGTTCGTTTCCCAGACAGAGATTGAGGCTTGTCTTGTGCATCTAGGATATTTTCCATTGAAAGGCGAATAAGTCAGTGATTAGGCTTAATACCTTTCTGAGAAACCAGCCCTAAGGGTTTGAATGTGGGACTGTGCTTTTAATTCCGAACTCTCATTGGTGCACTATTAGCAAAATGGTTCTATGTAGGGCTGGGCGATTTGGCCTAAAATCAAAATCTCGATTAATTGAACATTTTAACTCGATTACGATTAATGAACGACAGGCATATTTCCAGTCAAACTACTTAAATGCTTTATTTACTGTTCTGAGACACGAGCATCACACAGGTTAGGTCTTACTATAGTAAAACCACTACACAATTTTTATTTCCTGGAAAATCATGAGCCTAAAATCCCTTTAAGAGCATCTTAGTAACGGTTACAAAAGACACATTCACTCCAGTCTGAAGACGATTAGAAACCATTTCATGGTGTTCGCCTTCTCTTTGCTACAGATCTGTTTATTCCTTTCTGAAATGCCACCTATTCTCACGCGGGACAGGCCTGAAAAAGCCTCTCGCTGAGGTAAACAACAGCAGCGCTCCGGCCCCATGTGGGTGTGAGCGGCAGCGGTGGAGACAGCTCGTCTGTATTAGCGCGCTAATGAGACGCTAGCTGGGCTGAAGCACATGCAGCGCCACGATCTCACTTTCAGAACTAATGCATTCTGGGATCGAACGGCTCTGACCTCGAAACCTTTTTAACAGATTTCCAGTTCTTTAGAAACGATTTCAGTGCATCATAGCGTCCCCAATTCAGCAATACCCCTGGATTAATGTAGTGACACTGAAGAAACAAACGGGAGCTTTATTTCGTTTTACTGGATTTTATTATGTTGAAAAAAAATTACGTGGCGGTTGTAGTGACACTACTACCACGAATAATAATAATAATAATAATAATAATAATAATAATAATAGTAATAGTAATAGTAATAATAATAGTAATAATAATAATAATAGTAATAGTAATAATAATAATAATATTAATAATAATATTAATATTAATAATAATAGTAATAATAATAATAATAATAATAATAGTAATAATAATAATAATAATAATAATAATAATAATAGTAATAATAATAATA
>JBBPDB010000032.1:5062971-5079609 GCA_037974465.1 Brachypetersius altus | reverse complement strand
AGTTTTTCAGGTGTCCAGGTTTCAGTTACTGCAGTAAATACACAGAACAAGTCTCATTAAAGTCTAAGCTACACGAGCCAGGGTCAGAGAAATGCTGGGTTCTTCATAGCGGCCGAGGGCGACAAAATGAGGACAGAACCGGTTAAAACATGTTTTACAGACACAGTTTCAGACAGGGAGGGCCCCTTTTATCCAGAGGGAAATTCTTTTTTTATTGTCATTCTCAGTGCAACAAAAAAGAAAACAAAAGGTAATAAGACAAAATAACTTTTTTAAACAGACAATAATAATACTGCAACAACAAGGACGTTTAGTAACAGGATAATGTGATCCCGAAACACTACAAAAAGGGGGGGTGGAAAAACTTCAGGCCTCGTAGTGAGCAGGTTTAGAGAGTGTCCAGTCAGAAAATAAGAAGTTTAGTGATCGTTAGCCGCCATGTCAGCAGGCTACACAGCTGCAGCCAAAGAAACAATATGAAAACTGCAATAAATACTCACAACTGAGAATATTCTGTCCAAGCAGCGTTGGCTGACATACATCATGTTTGTGTGGGTCTGTTTTTTAACACTTCGGAGAAGTTTAAAGTGGTTTAAACCTGCTAATACAACACAAAGCTAACCTGTTCAAGCTTCTAGGGACAACTGTAAATAAAGGGACAGTGCCTCCAGCGGAAACGGCGGGAACTGTAGCCTCACTCTCAGGGCGCCTGATCTCAGAACAGTTTAATCTCAGTCAAAAAAAAAACATTAGAGTTTTTAGACTGCTAAAAATTGGGCATGTTGTCTCTGAACTATCAAATACTTCGAATATCAACCACAAATAGTTAGTTTTGAAGAGACTTTTGTCTTTTATCCGGTAGAAAGTTTTCCCCTCCCGTGCTGCAGGGGGCTCTGTGAGTTTTTCGGTGAGTCTCGGTCTGTAGGTCTGTGGTCCTGAGGTTCTGTGTGTTTTGGTTCTGTTTTCTCTCTTTAATGCGGGTTCTAGGCCCGGTTCTGCCCGGTATCCCCGGGGAGGGTCCCTTCGGTCTGGGGGTGGGCTGCAGGGCCGTGGGGGGCGAGTCTGGGGCAGTGGTGAGCTTTAACTCCGGATCTGTGAGACAGAGGTGTTAGCACGCAGGCTAACTCTGACGGTAAGGGTGTGTTTTATGTCCTCTAGCACTAAATTATTATAATATTTATCGAGTATTAGTGTTTGTGTTTGCTGGGTGATGATTGGACCACCGAGTGTGGGATGAATAATCGAAGTAAACAAGAAGAAACTGTGTATTTTAGGCTCGATGTTTATATGTGTCATCATGCTGGGTTCTCTGGTTCTGAAACGTATCACAGCAGAACCTCTTTTCTGAGTCACAGCCGGCATTTTACTCGTGAATGTTAGGGCTGATAGCGCTCCATTTAGGCTATAATGATGGAAAATAGTCGTCCACAGCTAAACTGATGCGCATCATGGCTCAGAACGCTGTTCAGGTCCTTTTCAGGTCATTTGAACAAAAAAGGTGTTCATAATGATTACTAACACGGTTAATGTTGGGCTATAAATGTATCCTGAAATATAACCCTTTAGAGATGGTTCAGTATTGCATATTCTGTTCCAACATCAAGGATTTGGTTGTCATTTTACAATCTAGTGAGTTTTTTCAATTTCATTGAAATCTAGAGCTGCACAATATGGGGAAACATGAGTATTGTGTTTTTGCTACATAATTATTAAGAATTGCACTTTGGTTGGATTACCTGGTGCAGTGATTGCCCCCCCCTGCAAGAAACACTGTAATTGGGTAGAGGGTCATTTACATATTGCAGCATTCTGTGATATCAGTATTGTAAAGACTGTATTGTAAAGAGATGATCTATTGTGCAACCGTGCTTGACATCTCATTCAGAATTTTGCAGATATCAGCTCAGTGACTGGTATCAGATGGGTGCCATCTCAATAGTTCTGTCTATAAACTTCAGAGAAATAAAGTTCAGTTGACCTTTCACTCTCCGTCAGATTTATTAAAAGTGCTCTGTATAAGATAAAGTGTGTGAGAAATGTTTGTAATTTATACTTTGTGTTGTGTTGAAGATGATGACGCCTACAAAGATGAAATTGCGTGTGAGGAAGAAGGAAAGTGGGTCGAAGTCCTCGCGGCGCCTCCTGGCTGAGACGTCGCCGGACTCCAAGTGCCCAATCTGCCTGGACCGCTTCAACAATGTGGCGTCCCTGGACCGCTGCCTGCACCGCTTCTGCTTCCGCTGCATCCACGAGTGGTCCAAAAACAAGGCAGAGTGCCCTCTGTGCAAGCAGCCGTTCCGTTCCATCTTCCACTCCGTTAAGGCTGAGAACGACTTCAAGGAGTTTGTGCTGGCGCCCGTGGAGAACGGGCAAGCGGCGCCCCCGGCGGGGCAGGCGGACGGCGGCCCCGCCTCAGGTCGAGTCCGTAGGCCCAGGGCAGCGAGAGGCTTGGAGAGGCGAAATCGGAGGCACCAGAACCCCACACCTTCCGCCTCATCACCAGATGTGAGGTTGCAGAGTTTGACGGCGGGCATGCAAGAGTCGGAGGACCAGGAACAAGGCGTCCACCGCATGATGCTTCGCCTGACGGAGCGCCGGCGCTCGCGGGTCGAGGAGATCAGCCTCCGGCGGCTGCGAGACCAAGACGTTGTAGCCTTCCGCCGGGCGCTCTACCGCACAGGCGTGCGGGTGCGCAGCGGCGGCTGGGACAGCAGCCGGCAGCGAGACGTCTCAGCCGCTCACCTGCGGCGTAACCCGGCCTGCCTGCGGCGGCTGCTGCCGTGGCTCCAGCGGGAACTGACTGTGCTTTACGGTTCCCACGGCTCATTGGTCAGCATCGTGCAGCACATCATCATGTCCCGCATCACACACTATGACATGAATGACGCCACCATCCGTGATGAGCTCCGCCCCTTCCTTCTGGCGCGCACTGACCACTTCCTGCATGAGATGGTCAGCTTTGCGCGCTCCACACTCTCCATCGAGGCCTACGACCAGCAGGCTGTCTACGAGTGTCCAGCCCCCAGCTACGAGGAGGACAGCGGCTCCAACTCCTCCATCATCGCCATCTCAGAGGTCCGGCTTCGTTAGTTCAGGGTTATGGTTATTGTTTAATGTCTGGAAGGGAAATGAAGAGTGGTTTCTTTAATAGCATTTTACTGCAAAACTAGTTTGAAAATAACCAATTCTGCTTTAGTGTCATCAGCAGCTGTGAACATTCACAGTGAGGTGAGACGTTTTCCACGGACCTCGGAGAACAAATAGCAATAGCAACACAATAAATAAGTTATAAGTTCTAATGCTAGTGCATGTATAGAGTGAACAGGATGCAAACCTTCCAAAATGACCAGGGTTGCACCATTAGTATGATTATTGCACAGGAGGCACATGGCAGCATTGAACAAAGTGCACAGGAATGACAGAAGCAATACGAAAGCCGTTATAGCAGTCTGACAGAAGTGTGATCGGGATGTGAATTGTACAGGACGAGATATTGTTGCCCTGAGACATGTATTATTATTGCACATCAAACAGTTGGCAGCATGGAACCACAGTGAGTAGGTGTGACTGGAGGTAAGGTCACCTGTAGTGGCAGTAAACAGGTGAAGTAAAGGTGCTGTTAAATGCCCGGAGTGTGATATGAGAAGTACGTAAAGTGAGGGAGTGCAGTAAAAAGTGAAATAGCTCACTGGGATGCACACGGTTAACCAGGGACTAGACATTTATTTGCATTCATAGTCAAAAACCTTAACCTTAATATACATGCACTACACTGGATACTAGTGGTGCAACGGATCAAAAAACTCACGGTTCGGATCGGATCACATGCGTGGAGAGGGATTTCAAAAACTGTAGCAGGACGACCAGAAAACTGCAGCTACATCAGAAATCATAATTAAAAGCAGTTAGCCTTCACAACACATGGGCATGATGATGCACAGATCACATTTTTGCTTTGCTATATCGAGTGTGAGGTAACAAGCAGGTGAAAGTGAAAGTGAAAATTCTGTCATATGTGAACACGCCACAGCACACGGTGTGAGCAGCACGAAACACTTCCTCTGCATTAAACCCAAGTGAAGCAGGGGGCAGCAGGAACACGGCGCCGGGGAGCAGTGTGTGGGACGGTACCTTGCTCAGGGTACCTCAGTGGTGCCTAGCGGTCTTGGGAATCGAACCCAGACTTTCTGATCACAGGGCGAATGCCCTAACCACTAGGCTACCAACTGCCCCTTTACTAATGAACTGACTTTTTAGTCATAATTACCAAATAATTCAACACTTAATAAGGGGCCAAGGTGTGTTTGTGACTTAAAGCCTTTCTTCAACAACAGTGCATTTTTATATTGCTTGGCAAGGAAGTGGAAGCAGGACATGAGAAGCCTTTTTTCTTTTTACTTACATGGTCTACTAGGGTTACTGTGTAATTTGTCATACGTGAACACACCACACAGTGTGAACAGCACATAATTGTTCTCTGCATTTAACCCATTCACCCAAGAAGACAGGAACGCAGCAGCTGGGTAGCAGGGTGTGAGGATAGTACCTTGCTCATTTATTTGTTGTTCTTTCTCATTAGTAATGCAATCACATGTAGTAGGAAAGAAATAAAATGGGGCATGATAACAAATAGAAAATGGCATCATAGCAGGGGTGTTTCAGGTCCATGCTATAAATTACCTTACTTTCCATCATGCTGAACATTGCTGCTCTTTGAAAGAGAGGTCTCTGCTGTAATTAGTAATGACCCTGTCAACTCCCTGATCTCGTTATTTATAGCGATGGGAAGGCTGTCGTAGGCTCGTTCACCTACCTCTCTTCGCGGAGTGGCTTGAAAAAATCTGACTGACCCTGGTGCGTTTTAGCATTGTATAGGTAGGAGGAGCCGCTTTCCTGTGATTGTCTGGCGTTGTTTTATTTTTTACACACCCGTATTCGGCAGAGACACACCCCCATTTCGACGATCTGCCTTTAAGGAAGAACTGCTAACCAATCAGTGACCTTGTTACCGAGCGCCAACAGCCAATCACACGCGTAGGGGGGTGGGACTTTTTGGAATACGGGTGGGGGAAAAAACCCAACGCTGTTCGCTCCGTTCCCCAAAGTTGCATTATTGAGTCTCGGTACGTGGCGGAGGATTGTGCTTCCAGAGAGCCCGACGGCTGGACAAAGCTGCCCCACTTAGCCCCCAGCTCAGTCTGCGTTTTGCCATTTCTCCACTCGGTTCGTCACCTTCGTTCAAGATGACAGAGGAAAAGAATGTTCGCCATATAAAGCTGGTATGTCTCTCCTTCTCTTTTTCTCTCTCCAGACGCCTCACTCTGCTCTCACTAGTTAAGGGATTTTATTGGGAGACATTCAACTCCTGCTTTGGCTGAGCTCTTTACCGCTCTCTTTTTTTTGGGCACCTGTATTTTTTGCAACCTGAGATGTAGTTTGCCATTACAGGACGTAGAACTTTTAGATACGTGTGTCCTTTCATAATTTAGTCAATTTATTTTCTACCTTGAAGCTCAAGCGGCAGCCAAACTAGTTCTCTGTGCAGCCGTAGCGGACTAAAACGCTTAGCATCTTGCATGTTGTAATTCGTGAAACACTCTTTCTATTTCATATTAGTCATTTTTTCCATTATTTCCAAATATGCCCATTCGCAGTGACTGAGTTTTGATGAGAAACCGTCTGTTTCACTGTGTTGCAACCATTCATCGCCTCAAAGCTGTATGCATAATGTCTCAGCAGATAAGAGGAGCCAGGTATTCTGAAGAGTATTTAAACCGTATAAACCTTACAATGTAATCAAGTGTTTAAACCCTGTTTTTAAAAGAGAATACACACTGACATGCCTAATTCAATGGGGATTGGGCTTTGAATGACAGTTCTGAAGGCGTGCTCAAGTTCAGCATCAGATTGGACCAGAAGTTGAGTGGCTAAAATAAGTTTTCCTTCTATTTTGCACAAGCTTTTGGTGTTGATTTGTCCAGCCCAACACACATATCAGCTGAAAAAGAGAGACAGAAACAGCTGCATGAAGCAAATCGAAGGTAACAGAGTCATGAATCTGGCTGTCATCTGATCTAGTAGTGTTTTGTCACGCTTTGTCAATCTGATGTCTTTGTGGAAGTGACTGTGAGTCGCCCTTGGATTAGTCATGTTTATCTACATGGTTAATTTGTAACCAGAAAACCAGTTCAGCACCTGAGTCATGCCCTGATTGGCCTTCAGAAAGAACCCTGTTGATTGAAAGCTGTCTTTCTTCTCTGCACTGTTCTTCATCGCTTTGCTTATACATGAACAGATGCGTGATGTAAATATGATGCAATGTTTACTTGTGGTGGATTGCTCGGTTTGTTTTGTCAGAGCGCGGCAGTCTCGTGTTTTGATGCTTTCAAGCTGTTGACATTGTCTGTAAGTCGTCTGTCACCAGAATCCCTCAGCAAGTTTTGATCTGAAAGACCCAGTTCTACATGAGCCCACATGCGCCTCTTGTTGCGTTATTACGTAATTCCACTTTGATTTACTATACCACCTTTCTGTCTGTCATGAAAGCCTAATCCTTTTGAAAATGTGTTGGTATGATGGTGACTTGGGATTTTGGTTGGAATAACCCGTCTGCACTGCCATGAAGGTCATGAAATGTCATTTTTAGAGGAGTATTGACCGGGCGGATCTGATTTGGTTCGCGGTCATAGTCATAAAACGTGACCGCTAACATAAATAACAGCTCTGATCCCTTTAATATTTACGGCTGCAAAGCTGGCAAGCTATTTAACAAAGGCACGGACACAATGGCCAAGCAATTTACCCTGCCATGGCAGTCCCGTCGTGTCCCTGCATATTTATTTTCAATTCAGCCGTGGACTCCCATCTCTGCCAGCTGCAATAAGGTGTTTTACACTTACTGTTTCGTTATCCTTTCCTAGCATGCAGCACAGCAAAGCAAACCAGAGGAAAGAGGCAGGAGCAACATTTGAGAGCTGGCCGTTTTGTGCTGTTTTGGCTTATGTTACTTTGTCACACACTCCAAAATCATGAGATGACGAGGTACAGCATGACAGAAAGCAGGATTAGACTGGCCCAAGCTCTTCTATGGCTCTGACCATCATCGTTGTTGTCTCTGCCACATGAACGGGGCAATAGTGGACCATTGTGACCGAAGGGCGCCCAGTCGGACACTGTTTTTGTCAGCTGTTCTCAAATTGCAATTTATCCAGAGCCAGTAAATGGACCTAGTGCAGCTGAGAGGCTGTTGTTATAATTGATTCATTTGTGTGGTCGCGTGTATTTCAGCGCAGAACTCAAGCAGAACAAAGTGCCTCCTGACATAATATGACCCAATATGCAGCACCCGCTCTGTTCCCAGAAATCATGGCTATTGTAGTCACGAAGACGGGATTTCATTAAAATGACTGTCCTTAAGGCCCTTCTCTGACAAATCGCATGTTAAGCGCAGCATTGTTCAGAAAAGACACTTGCACTGAAACACAAACAGTCAAATCTGTCATACAATGATCTGATGACACAATATGAGTCAATTACTCATCTTTGTAGAATGCCATGGCTCTGTTTCAACATCTTAAATCACTAGGCCTTCATGTTTTGGAGACAAGACAGACCCGTCACAAAAGAAATGTCGCTCAAACTAATGCAGTGCTTTCCATCATCACCTCCTAAAAGGTGTCATTTTTTCTTTCTTTTCGTTTATAGATGTGCGTTGTTGTCAGTTGTCCGTGAGCACCTTCTTCTATACCCAAATTGCTAAGCCAGCATGACCCACAATAAGTTAGTCACAGTCTGGGAAGTTCTTGATATGCCTGGCTTCCAGATAAAGATCTTCTGTCTGAGACAGATTTCTGGCATGTATTTGTTGACTGTTTTGTTTTGTCTAAACTGCAGATGTTATTTTTTACATATCGTTTTTGTCTGGTTTATGTCTAAGCAGAACTAGCAGCTTCTAGCATTTATAGCTCAGCTTGCTTAGTCGTCTTAAAGGGGTTGGTTGGGAGAAGGGCCTGAAGAGTGGATTTAACTCAGGCATTGATAGACACTGCATCTGTTACAGCGCCTCAAACTGACAAAAAGTAATCAGTAATCGATACTACAAAAACTGACTATCAATGCAAATGATGATTAATTAAAAAATAATAATATCAGTTATGGTTATTCTGTTACACACTAAATACAAACAAACTGATTTAATATTCTCCTTTCGTGAAGAAATATGCAGCCTGATGGAGAAGTATTGCCGCTTTCCCCATAATATCTACAGAAAAGTTATTGTGACATCACTTCGAATGATAACGAGAAATAGCGTTATATTGTCCAGCTGTAGCTTACAAATATCGCATGCAGTTTCTAAATTTTGACAGTTCAGGGTCACGGGGACACACTGAAAATAGAAAACATTGATTGACTTTTTCCAACTTTTACTCACATTCGTCTATGGCCAAATTCTCCAAATCGATTAAACAGCAGATAGCACTGTGTACCTAACTGCTTATTGATAGTATATTCAGTATCCAACAGGAATCTTAATAATACATGCGCCAGGTAATTTTAGCACAGTGTGGTATTTGTATTACAGGCTAATCTTTAGAAATAAAGATTGCAGGGATCATATGCCCTCTGTCTGAGTGTGTTAGCCAGTCCCAGCAGTGTGGAAGTGTCATGCATTATGAATGAGTTTCCCCTCTACAAGCTGATAATTAATTTCAGGAACACAAACACAATAGAGCTCAGGAATAGGTCTTGCTGAGTCCAGCTCTTGTGCGTCGCCTGTTTTCTCACCCTGCTGCCATGGTGCTCTAGTGGTGCCGTAAGAGCTGGGGTAGAGACTCTCTGCAAGTACTCGGTGTGTTTACCACTTTAGCAGGAACATATGGAGCTTTTTAGGCCTTCATTCACTATTCAAGCTTGATCCACCATAATGTCCCCGAGAGGAGCCACTTGGTGAATGGGAGACAGGTCTTGGATTATGTTGTTACGAAGCCCATCAGCGTGACACGGCAGTACTTCCATACCACTGCACTCATGCTCAGGACTAGACTGACTGCCATAATGTGTCCCTGGGAAGCTTTCACGCCGCTTCCCATCCTGAAGCTATCCTCCACTAGAGAGCACACTGTTTGCACATGTCATCTCACTAAGCACTTCCTGAAAAAATCAGACTGAATTGGATTTTCTGCCAGTGCTGATTTACGTCATACCGCTTTCAGAAACAGGCACCAGGCGTACCAATACCCATAAAACTAATGCAAGTGCCCCATTAACATAATCAATTCAGTACTGAAACAAATACTGGTATCAGCCTGTCTCTAAGCTTTCTGTCTGCAGGGTTAAATCAGCAGAAAGTGAGAAGCGAGAGGACATGCAGACAGTTTCGCTTACAGGGCCACTGACCCTGGGCCCAGGCCACATGCTCAGACTCAGCTGTGTCATCTGCTGCTCCTGCTGCCTCCAGCACACGCTCGCCCAACAGGAAATGGTCTTCTCAGCTGCCTAACTGTTTAGTGACATTCAGCCTCGTATCCATGGAGACCCAAATGGTCAGCTCAGTCTTTCCTGTGGTAGTGGGCAATCTGGGTATTAAAGTCCTAAATGCAAACTCAAAGAAATGCTTCAGCACTTGCCATTTGGCTTTTGTTCAAAATATGTTTCAAACAAATAACTGTGTTACAGATGTGAAACTAGGTTGGAAAATATTTGAGCTTTCCTTTAAAGAGCAGCCGTTCACTCTTCCGTCCTACCACGCATTTAAAAGGTGCCAGCTTTGAAGAAATTACGGCACTCTTGCACAACAGCACAAACGTTTCGGTCCGTCCATCCAGCAGCTCTTTTTCAGCGTATGCACTGAGAGCACAAAGCCTAGTTCATTTATCACCAGCCACTCCACACCAAGGCTGGCGGCCCCGGCCCCGGCCCCGGCTCCGGGCTGATGGAAGTGTGGAGAAGGAGCGTATGAGTCTAATTGGCCGTGCTGCTGTGGAGGTGGAGGCGGGCGAGAGGTCAGGAGTTTCCAGCAGCAGCGGAGGGAGGCTCCCGCTGTGGCTGTTAAGAGCCAGCTGCCAGCATGCGTTGTTTTTGTGTGTGTGTGTGTGTGTGTGTGTGTGTGTGTGTGTGTGTGTGTGTGTGTGTGTTTCTCATGATCTCACCTGGCCCTGGGACTCATCAGCACCGTCATCCACCCTGACCCTCGGGTCACGTCCTCTGGGACTGATAAAAGCAGAGGCAGGGAGGGGCACCTCTGAACATGATGTATTGGGACACACACATACACACCTTCCCTGGAAAATGGCACATGCATTAAGGCGACATCTATGCTATATTGCTCCCACTGTTACAAGAAATTCTAAGGAGCGTTTCACAGCAGAGAGCAATTCACAGAGTTGCTGAACACATACTGAGCATTCGCACTTCTATTGAAGAATACTCCATATGCACACAATATATGTCTAAGCGGAGAATAGCGTATATTTAGTGGTATTTAAAGAAGCAGACACCATTCTTTCATTCCTCCATCCTAGAGGACAAGATAGCTTTCTGCAACATGACTAAAGGCTTGTCAAACTTTAATTAGCCGTGACAACGAAATGCTCAGCGGTCTCAGGCTTGCACATCAGCGGTGGCAGAATATCTGTATTTCAGCCAAACACTCTCTCTCTCTCTCTCTCTACTTGACTCATTTATGATGATCGTAGCAGGCACCAAACCAAACAGCCCTGCATCTTTAAATAAATATGTACACCTAACCTCACCGCACCTTCAGTATGTTTGCTTTTCAGGCTCTCAGTGGAGGGATCTTAGAGCCTGTTAGATCCCTACAGTGCGAGTGCCAGGCTCTCTACAGAGGTGCAGCCAGTACAGCAGGTACAAGAGAAGGAGGAGGAGGAGGATGGATGCAGGGCGAAGCTGTTTCGCCATACCCCATCCCAGCACATGGCTGACACCTTCTGGCTTTGCCATTCTCCTCGGCAGAGCGAGGAAAGTGCACTCCCACTCACTCCAACAGATCCAGCCGAGCTGGATTAGAGTGCCGTCGAAAAACCCACTCCACATACTGCATAATCCATGAATTCAAACAAGCCATATGTGTTTATCTATAGCTTGTGGTGTTAAAACGCTTTTTGATTGAGCGCTTGCTACAAAACAAGCTCATCTCATTTAATCTTGATTAAGCAAATGAGCAAACAAAGCAAGTGTTGAAACTGTTTATTTCAAGCAGAAACACTTGGAGGCGTAAGGCTCTGTTAAGACTAAGGACGGCGCTTATTTGTGCAGGAGTGTTTTCTGTTGATTTGAATACATCACACACTTTGGGACCATAGTAGCGTGGTTGTCGTTGTGTTCTGGGTTGTGTGTAGCTGTAGGTGGCTGTCTAGATTATTTCTTTCTCAGCATTAATCTGAGGAGGTTGCTTGATTTGGCTTCAAGAGGAACCAAAACCAGGAGAAGCCACATTCTATCACCATGTCACACATACACTGAATTGTTAAAATATGTGGGCACTCCTGCAAAGTGGGTTTGGGTGTTTCAGCCAGACTTATCTGCCCTGGTCAGCTGGAAATGCTTTTTTTTGTGAACTAGAAGCATCTTGAAAAAACCAACATCTCAGCCACAAAGCAGTAGACCACACAAACTCAGAGACCGGGACCACCGAGTGCTGATGTGCATTCCACATAAATATTCCATATCTTCTGTTGTACCACTCTCTACAGGGTTCCAGACTGTCTCTGGAAGTAACATGAGCACAATAACTGTTTTAGGAGCTTCATGAATTAGTTTTCCATGGATGAGCAGTGGGCTGGAACCATGAGTGTACGCAAGACCTTCTCTGACCATTTAGTCAAATCGTCCACATACTTTTGTCCATATAGTGTATTGTCATATCACTTCTTACCAAGACTTTTTTCCATCTATTTTTTTTTTTTTCACCTCAGCTGTGATCTGATTGGTCTAATATGCTAATCAGAAAACGATTGATTTTACTCGACCAGTTTCTGGCAGTTTTTGGATTCTGATGAATGAAGGTTTAGTAGCAGTGCTTTTTAAAAAGCTGAACATTTTAACCTGTGTAATATAGTGTTATTTAAAATTGGTTTAGCATAATGGGTGAGACTGCTGGTCTCATTTTGGCAGACTGGGATTCAGTTCCCTATTTGTTCAGGCCTGCCATCTTATATCAATAAGAATATGTTGACTCCTAAAGCTAGACTCACCTGACTGTAATAAGATAAACCTTTATTAGTCCCACAAGTGAGAGATTTGTTTTGTCGAGGCAGAAAGTGGACAGTACAAAGTTAAGAGCAGCAAAAATTAAGAAAACAATAGAAAAGAACAAAATTCTATATCAAAAGTACAGTATAAAACGTGCACTATACAATCTAGAAGTATAAATATGGACATCTGTATTGTAAAATATATACATATATGTATATGTAAACTAAATGTAGACTTAGGCAATGAGTATATGTATATATACAGAGTGGATACAGAGGGGGTATCCACTCTGTATATATACATATATGGCGTAGTGGGTAGGATACTTGCCTCCAGACCAAGAGGTCGTGGGTTCGAATCCTACCTTCAGCAAAATCCACCACTGGGTCCCTGAGCAAGACCCTTAACCCCAAGTTGCTCCAGGGAGACTGTCCCCTGTAGCTAAGGAATGGAAGTCGCTTTGGATAAAAGCGTCTGATAAATGCCGTAAATGTAAATCAGTCCTTTTGGATTTTGCCAGGCACAAGATAAATGCTCACAACAGGATGAGCAACCCCACAACTCCATAATTTGATTAGTAAATGTCCTAATGTCACATTTAGTCTTGTTCATTCCCATAACTCATCTTCACACTGGTAGGAATACGTTTGTTTGTGATCATTTATGATATTGCCATCCTGATTCATATAAGGCGAGGGAAATATGTTATACCACATTGAATACCGAAGCTAATTTTTTCATGAGTGGATTCGCACTCTTTCACTTTTAAAGACCACAACAGCTCTAACCTCAGTAGACACACACACATACACACATGGGTTTGTTTTGATGTTTTGCTAGGACATAGATCGAATCACCAAACTAAAATTAGTAGGAAAATGTCTAAATTATTACATTATAGTTTGTTGTCGGAAGAAGATGTTATAACTATCATCAACACAACATCTCATTTGATTGTGGGTGCTTTAACTTTTGCACATTCATCAATTCTAGCGAAAACAGGCCTACACCACAATATCAGCACCAAAAAAACTTTGCAATGTGCTCACAGGTTCTATATTTGTGAAAACATAGTTTTCTGATGCTGATATTGTGGGTTAGCCCTGTTTTCTCTAGAATTAGAATCGCAACCTTCTTCCGCATCCAACATCCCCAAACACACACACACACGCACGCCCGCCCGAACACACACACACACACACACGTTCCGCTCCATAGTACCTTCGGTGTGGCAGGTGGAGGACAGGATGGTGCTGGGTGGTCTGAAGAGGTAAGGAAGGTAACGGGAGAAACATTTCATCTTTTACTGCTACCGGAACTCTCGGCGTGTCATTAGGGGTCGTCCCGCTGTGAGGACCACCTCCGCGCTACACGATGGCTGTCCCACAGACCCCGGGGGCTGGAGAAGGAAGGGTCTTCTCCGCTTCATAGAGTTCCTGAAGCTGATATATGATCTCTCTCTGGCGACAGGAGTGCTGCCTGAGCTCGCCCAGCGCTTTGCTCTTCCTCCCCTTGTCGATGGCAGGACGGGAGGGTGGGTTGATGGCGGGGAGGGGCAGCTTAAGGGGCATCCCTTACTGCCCCGTGACACACCATCTAATAGGCTGAATGCCCCCCTCTGCGCTCCAACTGCCTCCACCACAGCCAGGCTTTAAGAGCAGTGCACAGATCCACGGGATTTACCTAGAATGAGTCTGTGCAACGACTTTGCTTTTAAAGTCATATGTCATGTGTCAACATAATGTAGAGGTGTGTGCATTTAAACGCCAGCTTCAGTATAAACTGCAATAAAATGCAAAATGCCAGCGACTGGGGCAAAACTTCTCATTGTCGAATTAATTGTGTATCCACGTGTGCCCTCTCGTGGTTGTTTGTTAATACTCGAGGTTGTTGGACACAATGCTGTTTAGAAAGATGTGCACTTCACACCCACAAGTGGTTGAGATTGATTTATGCTTTGATATTCAATCCTTATGGGCTGTAATATAATAATAGCATGTACCTCAACAAACATAAGCTTAACAAATAAAGCTAAATTAGCATGTGAATAGCACTACTGATGTCAATGTTACTTACACACTACTGAGCTCTGCTAAAAGCCATCTGTTAGTCACTTATCTATAGTATTTATACCCAGCATTTATACTCTACAGATTTGTATTGGATCAATTTAGACATTATATTCTCCAAATGCACCCAGGTACCTTCTGACACAGGCATGCAGTTGCACACACACACACACACACATATGGAGTACAGTAAACCCTCAGTTTTATGCAGATCAACATTCGCAGTCTAACATGGATTTGTTTCTGAGAACTGTACTACCGCAACCAGTCCAGCGGTAGTTGTCAACAACCATAAAAAGAAGAAGCTGCATCAGCAGCAGCATGTATGCTACGCTGCTCTGTGTCTTGTCCTTGTATTTTAGTGTTTTAACCCCCTCCCACAATTTTCAACAGCTATCTCAGTTTATTTAGTATTAGTGAGCTTTACCCTGTCCAAACATGTGGGTAGAGAGAGGTATTTTAACGTTTCTTTTGTGTACGAGTGTTTGTTATCGCTCGCCGCGTGCCGCTAATGCTAACTGCTAATTCTAACGGTTTCTTAAGCAATAACGTTTTCTGATTCTGATTATTTATTTGCCTTTATATTTTCTTTAAGGGTAATTCATTAAACTGAGTTTAAAATAAAAACTGAAACAAAAAAATAAAAACTGAGTTTAAAATCTGGGAGCATATCCGAAGTATTGGCGACCATATTAGTTTAAACCACTTTCCTAGGAGCCTATATTAAAATTGTATCCTGCCTGTGCTTTATGTTACACAGGCATTAATTTGACTGCAGTTCTCCTTTATTAAACAGCACTTAAATCCTGCAGGAATCTGATCTCTTTCCTCATCTGCTGGAGTAATCTAGCATGCCCTGATACCTGCACATTCAGTAAAATGATTGATGAGCTGTTTGTAGAAACGTAAGGCCTAAGGAGGGAAGCACACCACTGTTATATGAATATTTTTTATAATATAAGGCTTCACAGTACTCAGTAACACGTTATTCCAACACAGTGGTCAATTCCCTTAAATATCACTATTTAAATATCCCACTGTCCCAAGAACTGTAACTGTTTATTTACCTTTACATTTTATTTAAGGGTAATGCATTAAACTGAGTTTAAAATAAAAACTGAAACAAAAAAAATAAAAACTGAGTTTAAAATCTGGGAGCATATTTGCGGGCATATTTGGGGTACACTATAAAATTAGACATTTTTTTCCAAACCACAACAACGTTTTTCACTATACACAGGTGCTCTTAGAGCGTAACACCTGCAAAAATATACTGTATTTAGTTTCCATCATTATGTAGTAAGAACAACAGTACTTTTACTGTGCTTTTCATCTACTCTTTGTAAAAACAGCAGGCGTGTGTAAACTTCTGTTAAATAGTGGATAAACAAGCTATAATAATCATAAACTGAAGCATAAGTAAAACTGAAGACTCATAACTGACTGGAATTCTGATAACAGCAGGTTCACGATCCTGTGATATGGCTATAGGTTTTGGGACCAGGTGCCATCTGCTCTCATCCCCGGAGCATCAGCATATCAAAGAGTTCACTTCCTCCCTCCCTCTCTATCTCTCTTCTCTCTCTTTCTCTCTCTCTCTCTCTCTCTCTCACACACACACACACACACACACACACAAACTCTCTCTTTCCTCCTCCTCACTCTGACACACACTGTCTGACTCACTGTTGGGAGCTCATGCTGTTTTCTTTTTTTTAAAGGAAGCACTAAAACCTCTGAATATTTATGAGCCACAAGGGTTTCTAATTATAGACCGACAGACAGGAATACAGGGAGTTGGCAAAATAAAGGTTCAAATGGCTATCACCTATATTTTCCCTCTGCTGCAGTTTATAGAATGAATGCCTGATCTCAATTTTGTGTGCATTCCACAAAGCTAAGTCTTATGAAGCATATGGTGTGGATTTGAAAGTAAATTATCATTAAAACAACAGGCTTTTTGAGTAACAGTTGGCCATAGCGCATGCATTATTATTGCATGTGACTTCATATGTGCTCTTATGTCCTATAATAATTATAATAATACATGTTATTTATATAGCACTTTATATTTTACAAAGAAATCTCAAAGTGCATACAGACAAAATAACAGGATGACCATGGCAAGAACCCTGTGTACGACCTCCGAAGTATTGGCGACCATATTAGTTTAAACCACTTTCCTAGAAGCCAATATTAAAACACCAATTGTATCCTGCCTGTGCTTTATGTTACACAGGCATTAATTCGACTGCAGTTCTGCTTTATTAAACAGCACCTAAATCCTGCAGGAATCTGATCTCTTTCCTCATCTGCTGGAGTAATCTAGCATGCCCTGATACCTGCACATTCAGTA
>JBBPDB010000032.1:5037941-5053263 GCA_037974465.1 Brachypetersius altus | reverse complement strand
TTCCAGTTAAGTGTACCATATGCATCAGACGTTTAGCCAACGTTCCGTGGGCGTGACGTCTGAGGCTGAGACTAGTTACATCATAACATTGCTTATCTGTCCTCTTCATTTACCAGATAAAAGAACCAGATACTGTTTCAGTAATTCCACCTTCAAAGTGTATAATCAGAAGGGGGTTCTCCCAGTCTTTTACATGGAAATTGTGGCTTAAGAGTTGTCTATACCACTAACAGGAGAGAGCATGTTTACACATTTTTTATTTTGGCCAGTATCCCTTCAAACTTCAACACTACTGAATCAAAGCAAGGCGAATCACATACACTAGCTTTGACATCGAGTCTTGTCACCATAATGTGTAAATTATAACTTAGTAAACACTTTACTTATAAGCCCCACGAGCTTAGCCTTTTATATCATCAGCTTCAAGCAGTGCTTCGAGCTCCTGAGCGAATGGTGCTGCTATAAAAAATTCAGTGAGGTTAATTCAGTCTCGGTCAATAGAGGTTTGACATGTGAAACCCCGTTCAAAAAGTGTGATGATGAGATTTTTAAGCTATTAGCAGTTGGCATGCATTAGGGCAGTGTGATTGCAGCCTTTGTTTTGTTCTTCATGTCTTATGCCCCATCCCACTGGCGACTCAGTGGAAATCGTTCGAACGGATTGTGTTCTGAGGTCCAAATCAATAGGAAGCCACATGGCTTACCAGAGACTCGGGGGAAGAGAGGTGTGACTTTCATGCAAGAGTGAGAAATATTAATAAAATCGCATTAACAAGGTTCACCAGCTTTAATTCCCAAGCCAACGTTCTTGTGTAGAAGATAGAGCAGGTTAAGTGCTGTGTGTGGCAGAGTGTGTGGAGGGTAGCAGCTCGTTTTATAGGTCTCTTCTCACTCATAATAAGTGGCTTCATGATGCATCATAAGGTTTTACCTTGTGTTGCTTGCAGTAAACCTGCCACTGTTTTTACCTTTTGTTTTCAAATTGCCAGTTTTTTCCACATAATATGTGAATCACAGTAAACAAATTCAGCAGTAATAAAAACGTGCTGCACCGAGGGCAACGTGTTGGCACTTATCTGGGCACGAGGCTCTCTTCTCTCTACCCAGCAAGGCTGCTTTTGGTATACTTTATCTGCGTTATTGTGAAAAAGTTGTGTGTTTTTCATAACTTCGCCATAATGAAGCACAGTACCACTTTATATATAAGAACTCTTTCTGACAGCAATTTGAACATCTGAATTTGGATGTTCTTAAAAAGTGATTCTGGTGACGTCGCAATAAAGCATGCATCTTTACTGTCGTTTTGCATGATAGCGTCTTCCTAGAGTTTGCATTTTCACAGTATACATGCTTTTTACGTTTCAGAGTAGTAGAATTCTGCTGTCTGATCTGGAATGCTCAGCCAACTAAAGAGCTGATTCAGAGACAGAGGCAGCTGGCTAAAAAAAATGAGCAGGAAAAGTCTGGCAGAGCAGTTTTAGTCTAGCCTCAGAGACAGGTAGCTCTCCAAAGACTCCTTTAAAAGGAGGCTTTGTATTGTATTTCCTGTGGCTTGATAGGCTCTGAGAGAGACTAAGGCAAACTAAATATTGGCAAAGTGAAAGGCTTAATGTGTGTGTGTGTGTGTGTGTGTGTGTATAAGTGTCTGTGTGTGTGTGTGTGTGTCTGTGTGTGTGTGTGTGTGTGTGATTGCCACATCCAGGCAAATGTCTCTATTCTTTCTGTTATCTGCATGCCCCAGACCCGGCTTGACTTGGTCTTTATATTTACTGTAGGATTATAGTGTAGAATCTAGTTTAATTTCTACAAATGTCTACAGGTTACAAGGGCTTTGTATCCCACTGTTATTCTGCACACATGATCTTTGCAAACTCACAAAAGCTTGCTGATGCCACTGTACTGAGTACCTTGTTGTGTATCATCAAAGACCAGGAGTGTCCAGTTCCAGTCTTGGAAGGTTGTCGCACTGTTGGATGGTTTCTCTGCTTAAATACACATGAACCATCTCAGCTCTTTAACAGGTTAATAAGCATAGTTGATGTGTTAGATCATGGGAATCATCAACCTGCACTTCACTCTGGCTCTCCCAAAACCTGAACTGGACACCTGGATGACACGCGCTCGCTAACTTGCTTGCTTTATGTCAAGGTGACATTCCACTCCAAAATCTTAGTTTCATATTTTTCTTCAAGGTGTTTAATTGTCCAGATTAATCAGTATCTCCTAAAAGTGTGAGTGGAGTGTTACCTTTGCTGCTCCCTGTGCTGCCTGGGTGGTGGGGGGTGACCGCTTGCCACTAACCCCCAGCTATCTGCCACGCAGGTGATTGACCAGCTTCTGTGGGATTTGATGTCACCTTTAGATCGGTTCGACTGAAGATGGAAACCCTGGAGTCCGAGCTGACGTGCCCAATCTGTCTGGAGCTCTTTGAGGATCCCCTGCTGCTTCCCTGCGCCCACAGCCTGTGCTTCAACTGCGCCCACCGCATCCTGGTCTCGCACTGCTCCAGCACCAAGCCGCTCGAGTCCGTCTCCGCCTTCCAGTGCCCGACCTGCCGCTACGTCATCACGCTGAACCAGCGCGGCCTGGAGGGCCTCAAGCGCAATGTGACACTGCAGAACATTATTGACCGCTTCCAGAAGGCCTCCGTCAGTGGGCCCAACTCGCCCAGCGAGAGCCGCCGCCCGCGGCCCTACAGCGCCACGCTCGGGGGCGGAGGAGGGAGCGCACGGTCCAGCCCGGCGGCCAATAGCAGTGTCACAGGCATCATGTCATCCGAGCAGCGCGTGGCCTGCCAGTTTTGTGAGCAGGAGCCTCCTCGCGAGGCCGTAAAGACGTGCGTGACGTGTGAGGTGTCGTACTGCGACCGCTGCCTGCGCGCCACGCACCCCAACAAGAAGCCCTTCACCAGCCATAGGCTGCTGGAACCTGTGGCAGACGCCCACCTGCGGGGCCTGGCCTGCCTGGAGCATGAGAATGAGAAGGTGAACATGTACTGTGTGGTGGACGACCAGCTCATCTGTGCCCTGTGCAAGTTGGTGGGGAGGCACCGTGAACACCAGGTTACCTCGCTCAGTGATCGCTTCGACAAGCTAAAGGTGAGAATACTATCTTTATTTATTGCTGGAACACTTAAAGATTCAGCCAATCAGCCAATAAATATTTGGTATCAAGTTTTTTTTTTTCTCCTTTAGAGCTTTACAATGAACGTATCTGCCAAGTAAACAAAGCTAGTGCACAGCCTTTGGCATTAGGTCAGTTGTATACATAAACCACTAATCAATTACCTCAAACCACACTGTGTTAAATAATCTTTAAAATAACTGCTTATATGGTTCCAAACCAATTATCCATATTCCTATTATATGGGGTGCTGGTATCTATAAAAATGAGTAAAATAGCTTCAGTATGGCTGCAGTAGTATGGATTCACTGATGCATCACTTTACAAAAGTAAAGAAACAAACCTTGAATACCAAACCTGACTTGGCTGAGTATTGCATTAATCATTTTTTCTTTAAAATTCCTTTAATTGTTATATTTTTTACTTTATTTTATTTTCAGATATAGTTTGTTTTGTTGGATCATCAAATAATGGTCACTGGGTTACAGTCTCATGAGTTTTCTCTCGTTGTGTGATAAAACACAAAGTTTTCTTCTAGTCGTCCAGTGATGTTTTATGTAGCCATGAAGAGCACAAAGTGTAGTGCATTTTATTTATAATGTGCTCCGCAGTTTTCTTTTGAATAGTTCCTCTGTCATTTCATCTCATTAGCCTCATGCTGTAAGCAGCACCCATTCTTTGCGGACATCTTGTTTTGCAATGTGTTTGAAATGTTTGCACTGAAGCTGTTCCCTCCTGCCCCAGCCCCAGTCCAGCTGCTCTATTGAACAGTATCTATTATAATAGTAGATGAGTCTGCACTCCTTAAAGCCAGGCTCTGTTCAGTGCTCACCCACCACAAAGCAACACACTGCTGAATCAGGACTAAATCACAAGGACTCATTCACAGCACAGAGCCTGTGCCCTCAGTTTGTGCTCAGCTGGAGCTCAGTCACATGCGCATATACACAGACACACATAAATACACACTCCTCATAATTATTCATGACTGCATATACCTCAGTGACAGCTAGGAACCTTAATGAAATGCTGCTGATTATAAACTGATCAGTTGCTTTGAGGTTTTCGAATTAGACAATACCTTTTTAAAGCCTCAGCCAAGCATTTCCCTCCCATTCTGCTGATTTTCTCAGTGGGGCTCATGTTACGAAGACAGAGCAGGTTAAGGTGCGTGCGATGGGCATTTGAACGGTTCTCATGGGAAGGATCTGTACATTTGAAACCTCATAGAAAGAATAAAGACAAGCCATTAAGGCCCCATCGTAATCTTCCTAAATGAATAGCCTGCCATTGAAGGCATGCATCGTCATCACAATGGCGGCCTTTGTGGGCACACGTGATCTCCCTGTGATATGTTATTCAGACTGACCTCTTTGTTCACACCAGCTCACATAAAGGAAATTCCAATCATTGATGTTTTCCCCCCAGGACCTCGAGGATGTGAATGTGGCCACACCGAGTCGTCCTCAATTGTGTGAAATGAGCGGCATTGTGTGTTACGCAGAGGGAAGTCGATACCTGAGAAAGTTCCACCTCTTTTGTCCCATGCTCCTCTAACAGAGAAAGAACTTGTCGTGATGCAGGGGTTCAAGAGTCTTGCGGTTTTAGCGAGTTGAGTGGACTATTTTCTGCCTTATTAACTGTTATGTTGCATGTTAAGCATCATTTCAGCAGCAGTTGCGCATGTGAATCCCGCTTCCGTTTCAGCTTTGCCGCGCTTGTTAAAGCCGGTTTTGTGGTTTATTGCAGCATTGGAAGGCGGCTAATTTTACATGCACTTTAATGTGCAGACTTCTTGCGTCGAATGTCTGGTGCTGAAGCTGTGTCTCTCTACATTGCAGCAGCTAATTTGAATCTTCCCCCGCTGCAACTTTGAACTTGCTTGACTTTGAACTCCCAATCCTCAACCTGGGGATAGCGTGGGGATATAGCCGAGCTCAGCGCCGCAAACCTCTGATTCCTGAGAAAAACCTGCAGTTCTTGTTTGTAAGACGATGGTTCCTTGATGCCGTATTGCACTCGGCAGAGCCCTGAAGGAGTGGGGCTGACCTTCTAGCCCTGTTGCAGGAGGAATGAAGGACGTGTTCAAGACCTATGTGTTGTCTTTTCTGGAGTCCTGCAGTGAGGCAGAGCATTTGCTGTGGCTTGATGCAGCCAGTTGGCCGCGTGTCGCAACGGCTGGCAATTAATTGATGGAGGGGCAGGCACTTCAGTCAGCAGGTTCAGTTTGCATGCTTTCGCACTCGGAGAGCTAATGAGCCCCAGTCCTTTTAAAGTCTCATCAAGTCCTCATAGTGCCCACTCCAGCATTAAACAGAAGGCGTGTGCGAGCCAAGGCAAATATTATGTTTAGTTCTTTGTTCTCAGTGGCCTGTGGTGGGCGTGCGCCGTCCTTCGATTGATCCCGATACTCTCTCTCGTGTCCCGACGTGACTTACATAAGAGAGCCTGCTGATGCCTTCAAAGCAAGACAGCCATGCTCTGCCACATGCCCAGGGATTAGGCCATGTGTTTCCGTTTTTTATTCTACGCATCCAAAATATGACATATGAAATAAGGGGGTGATTAAAGGCTTAATTTCTATTTTGGAGAAGTTGCAAGTCACAGCAGTCAACGTTGATTAAAGTTCCACGCCATTTGGCAGAGGGGCCTCTTAGTTTAAGCTCCTTACGGAAGCTGTCTATCTCCTGACGACGATATGAGCCTGGGCTCAGCACACACCGACTCACGCTCCCACTGTCACTTCCCAGCCCATCACCGGGCCAGCCGGGTCACTTTCTAAATGCTGCTATTATCAGCCTGTTCCGACACCGTGAGTGCAAGGCAGCAGGGCTGGATGGTGATAGGGGCTGGGTTCTCCTCTTGCAGCCTCTCAGGACGGATTTCCTTTTTTTGCTGCCAGTGTGACCTGATTCCGCACATACCCCAGCAAAAGGTGCTGGGGAGAGATAGGGCCTGAGCAGTTTGCTAATAAAGTAATGGGCATTGTGTCGGCACTGCTTTCAGAGTAATGAAGATGCAGGGAAATCTTCGCAGCGGTTCTCTGACCTGCAGAAATAATCTTGGAGAGGTTGACTCTAAATAGTACAGCTTAATGTATTGGAATAATTTGAAGATAGCCGTAATAGCTTATCTGGCAATTACCGTTGCTTTTTAGGGCACCAGCTTTTTTTTTTCACTTATGTCCCTGCTCTCTTTGGAGCCCTGCTGGGATTTTCACAGGGACTGCTGTGAGTGGTAGCACTCTTGTGTCAGTTTGCTCTCTGGGGAGTATCGAACAAAATCTTTAGGGATGGAAGGGTTTCTAATGCCATTTTGAAATCTGTGCAAATGCATTACATTCATGCGCCGAAGCCCACAGACGCATAGTGCATGACGTGTGTAGTACGAGGAGGAATCATGACAGGTTATCAGAGATTAATATAGGAGCCCTCTCTAAACCCATTCTTCCACATACACAATTGATGCGGACAGCTAGAAGGTTTTTAAGAGCCGTCGAGTTATCGGCCATATGATGCATATATACCCCTTATACTGAGATGTTTACTTCAGTATTCAGCGCTCATCTATTTTTTCCAGTGCGCCGTAACGTTCCTCCACTTTGTGCCAAAGTGGAAAGTGAATGACAATACAAACGTCATGTATGACGACAACCAGGAAGGGCCGTATCAGTGATGCCCAGAGAGAAGGATTAAAAGCTGTAGTGACTCTGGTTTTAAGAGATTATTTCACTCAATCTTGCTCTTCTTTGAAATAGGATTTGTGTATTAGTTATTCATGAAAAGTCTCATGCATGCACTCATGTTGTACCAGGCTTCCTTACTGGCCCTGTCATGAAATTCTTGGCAGTTATTTGCATTACCTTTCCTGTGTTGTGAAATAACCTCTGGCTAGCTCCTATTAAGCCAATCTTCTCGTTTCTGGATTTAAAAGTGCTGACATCTTCTGTCTTTGTCAGCGCACTCTCGGCTGATTTGACAAGGGCAGCATGTGAGCTGTAGCCCCACGGCTTTTGTCTAATTGTGCTGCACATGGATTAAGTTCAAATACAATCAAACGAAAGAAAAAACACTAAAATCACTTCACATCTGCTTTGTATAGAGCTGTTTTCGATCTTCCAGTCCAAGGGCTAGCCATCCTAGGACAGCCCCCACCCACTGAGGATGCTTAGAGTTCTTCCGCTCCGTGCTGGAATGTCGAAGGCCAATCCAGGGAAAGAATTTCCTGTGGCTCCGCTCCATCTTGAGCTGCCTTGGACATTCCAGCGTGTTCCGCCAGCCTCGGTAGCTCCCTGTCTGCTTGCCAGATCTCCGTCCCTCCTGGGGGAAAATACGAGCCAGGGAGCGTGAGACAGGCCACGCGTCTAAACCACGTCTGAGACCTCTCCCTGCTCCTCTCCCCCCCACAGGAATCCCAAATCTCCTTCTCCTCCTCCCCAGGGACCCTCGCCGTTCATGACAAAGACCTTGGCTCATTCTTCTCCCGTCCCCTTATCTCTCACCCTGCCAATGAGCCAGGGCGGAAGACGGAGAGCCTCGGCCTTATCTCACCGCCTTTGAGGTTAACGTCAAGGCCGGACAAGTCAGAACAAGCCTTCCTCAAAAAATGAATCAGATGTTTGAGAGGAAGCAGAATTCACATAAAAGCCTTTTTAAACAGTAGACATTACAGTTGCCATGTTTGATCATCTTATCTCAGTGTGTACACTGAAGCAAACAGAGAAAGTCTGGTCATAGTGTGTAACTGTCAATCAATAAGATATTTATGGACGTCATTGACTGGAATTTGAAGAAAAGATTTCACTGAGAAAACTGCATAGGCCTGTCACAAGTTCTCTCAAAGCAACTGATCGCTCAAAAAATCTCTCAAAAAGGCAAAAACAACTTGTTTTTTTTAAACAGACTTTTTGGCAGATTGCTAATGGGCCAACAGATGAATCCAGTAATACCCAAATGTCTGTTACAAGCTTACAATTTTATCTTATTCATCGTACAAGATCTTTGTGTAGACTCAAGCCCTGGAATACTGAGTTTTGGTGTTAACTTGGTTGTTAACCTAAAATCCTGCTAGCATTAACATTATTAATGCAGGTGTTTTGAGGCAAATAAATGAGTAAAATAAGTTAGAAGTTGTATAAAGGATTGTTACATGTTGATATGTTTAGATATGACCGATATATCACACCTTATCCGTGTTTTGTTTTGGGTTTGTTTTTTTTTTTTCAAAAATTCGGAAATTTTTTCTGTGATATTTATTATATATTCGCACGTGCCTAATAAATAACATCATTTTGGCTTTTTTTACCGATTTTTTGCCGTGGTCGGATATCATTTTTTGACCGCCATAGAAAAAAAAATCAAAGGAAAACTCAAAACATTTGATGCAGAATTTTAATTTAATAGAAACATAATTCATGATTCTAATGAACGATTTAATTAATTAGACAACCGCATTTAAATAATATAGCAAGGTGACGGTATTAACTTTGAGGGTGACATCACACGAAATTTTTTTTTTCTTTTGCTACTTTCCTGTTAAGAAAAAATATATACTTTTCTCTTTGCATACGATAATAGAAAGAGGATGAAATTTGCACCAGGAGAGGCTGACTGCAAGTAAAATCTTATGAGGCACTATATATGGGAGAGTCTAATTTAACGTAACGTCGGCTCAAATTCATTGTGCTGCCAGAAAATATGAGTGGCACCGAATGCCAGAGACATGTCTTGTCAGAACAAGCGTAAGACAAGAAATCACAGTGAGCTAACGGCGGCATCCTTCTCCATAATGCTGTACCGTATTCAACCCACAAAGTGGTGCAGGCCCCTATTCATTTAGAATCGTAGTGCCGTTCATGCATGCTTCATAGCACAGAGCCATCTTTAATGGGCCGCTAAAAACGGCCACGTCACCTCTCAGCTGTGTGGAAAGCTGGTGAGAGAGAGAGAGCGAGCGAGCCAGTGGCTCTCTGAAGCTGCCAGGATGAAGACTGCCTCAGCATGCGGCCTTATCCACCGTCATACTGTCTGTTTATACGCTACGCTAATGCTAAGCCCTCTGCTATGCACGCTAATTACTCTAGGAGATTAGGACCCAGAGGAGGTAAAAATAGTTTGTGCTGTCAACAAAATTACACATCCTGCATTACAATGTGTTCAAATTCTTTTATTTTTTTCCTCCAGCACAAGGGTACGCAGGAGCCGGATCAGCATGTAGTCATGCCGCTGAAAGTCAAAGTCCATAAATGGTTGTACTCCCTCACAACTCAACATGAAAAGAATGTCCTTTATTGACTTTTTATAGCTCCGTTGTTTGTGGATTAGGTTCCTTTTCCCCCAAAAATACGTTCCTTTTTCCCAAAAACATGGTTTATATCAATTACGTGATTAAAATGTAGATTCTCTGTAAATGCATTAGTCATTAGTTTGCAGTTTTTGATGTAGCCACAGGATATTAAATGTTTTGGCAGCGAACCTCTCTGAGCCAAGCACCCATGCAAAAGATGCAAAAGTTACAGAGTGCATCTGTATACTAATACAATCACCTACACTTCAGTATTATCTGTGCTGACGCAATAATTGTATTAGTATACAGATGCAATCTGTAACTATACACTTTTATGGTCCCCCTTAGAAGGTAAGTGAACCTCACAAGCCCGTGAGTCAAAGTTGGTGTTGCTAATAAAACGCATGCCAAATTTATACACTTTTGAAAGTCTTAGGAAAGAAAATGTCGTAATTCGGTTTTATGAAGATTTACCTTCTATTCGTTTCTAATAAAATGGCTAGCGAGTGTGTACACTGTTGCGAGTACAAGGAGATAAATGCGATTGTGTTTTATTAAGACATTTTGTATTAAAACAATTCCTTTAGCGGATAATGATATCATAAACCCTTCTGCGCGTAAATCGTTGCTTTGTGTAATCGTAAAACTGTGCATTTTTTAAATTACCTTGGCAGGACGTGCCCATACATTCTAATCATGCAAATCTCCAGTGCCTGGAAGGAAGTGTGATGGGCTTTATTATCTCTCAGTGGGTGCAATACTCTCCCAGCCTGTCTTCACTTTCAAGCTCAAAAGCACCTTCACCTGCAGCTGTGTGCTCCTCATCCTTTCCCTACAGTCTACCCTTCATCCGTCTGTCACCTATCAGTCCAGTCCCAGGGGAATAACAGTGTTCTCAGGAAGCCCTAGCTGTCATTCAGTATCCGTTACTGCTTGTGTGGATTAAATGGGCTTATCCCCTGACTGTTGGCCCACATGCGTTCACTGAGACCAAGCTGCTTTGTGACTAATGAAGATGTTCTCTCACCCTATTGACTGCTGGACACAGAGCGCTAACGTGCTAATGTGTCAGCGACACTGCTTTATTTGGAGTGCTTGGTCAGTTCACAGTCATGCTCAAGAATTTCATTGTTTACCTGAAACACCCACTGTAGCCTGATGCAATGCCTGTCTATAGCAACCCGCTCTGAAACAGCAGCCTTTTCGCTGTGTACCAGTTTACTGAAAAGTAGTGAATCCCCCAGAATCTGACAGAAACATTTCGAAACTATCATCCAGATTGTTGTATGGGGGAGGGGGGGGGGGGCAGTTTTCTTTTATGTAGCCAATTAGGGACTGAGATGAAGTTTAGAGTGGGGAGTAGTTGCTCTGCCTGCTGCCACCAGATTACACTCGGCCTTGTTGTGCATCTCAAACGCCCGCCTCAGTCTCCTGTGGCTCAAGAACTAGGCCGCGTCTTTGCTGTGAACCCTCTAAGAAAACAGCTCATGTCACTCTTGCCGTCAGCATAGCGTTTCATCCCCCATTCAAAACATGTTTACACGGCATGCCAGCGAGGCGTTTTGTCTCCTGTGAAGGGGGCTGGCAGTGAAGTGGGTCCGTGCTAGTTGTGAGCACGGGACCAGACCCTGCCTGGGTTGAAAAACACACAGCCTGGATTTAGTTTTGGGGAAAGAAGATGTTCAAGCGAATTATAGTGAGGAGATTACTGTTCTGCTGCCATGTGATTAAGGTATAGCAGACAAACTTCAGTGAAACCGTCACCAACAGTAGGCCCCTCTTCCCTACTTTCGCTCTCTTCAAGAATGAAGAGGAGGAGGGGGAGAGAAGGAAAGGAAGGGGCAACAAGGCAAAGTGATCCAGGACGACAGGCTGACTCACCCATCATAAACATGGCCAGCAGCGAGTTCTTGCACATGCCAGGCCACGTTTTTCACTGTAAACAAGAGCATCCCCACGGGGGAAATGTCTTCCAGCTGAGACTTCCGTTAATTTAACTGCGGATTTACAGATTTAAGGATTTGAAATCTCTCCAATCGAAGGATAAATTTAATTACAAAGCTTTACCATTTAGAACCCAGAGCATGCTACGTGCCTAGGTAAAAACATGACATGCTGTAGGACTCGTTTCAGATATTAGCATGTTGATTTTCGAAACGTTTTCAGGGTATAAGACCCACCTGAACAGACTGACCACACTTCCTAGAACACTTAGCAATGACTGTGTGTGTTACTCACCTGTAGTGGGTGAAAACGGTAAGAGGGGTGCATATGTGAGGGATCTGCCAAGAAAGATTCGTCTGGTTTCATGTCTTTTCTGAAAGGCCAAAGAGACGTGCTGAGCATGGCTAGGTAGCGTTTGAGTTTTCTTGAAAGCAACGTGGTGTGATGGTAACGCATTTCTTGTTACAGCCCTAATAGGTTGTATCTAATATAGAAGCCAACTCTCACACAGTGTGTGATTTACTAGAAGGAATCTAGGCCGAGGCAGCAGAGTTCATTCACAATGAGATCTAAATTCCATCGCTTTAATAATTCATTCTGTTGTCATGCTAAGCTCTGTCAAGTGATTTACTGCAGTCCCTATATCTCACCGGAGTGCCTTGTCTACTAAAATAACAAACCATAAAAACCTCTGATTATAATGAGCTTTCTCCTGAAGCACAATGATTTTGTTGCTTATCCCTCACCACCAACGCCATAACTCATGCTGTCAACACAGTGATGAGAGTTTGCTCGTCACCCCCCCACCCTCCACTTACCTCCACCCTCTCCCTCACCTTCAGTTCACACTGCTGGCTTTATGAAACTTTGAGAACAACGCACCCCAGCATTCCTGTGTGGAGATATAAGAGCCAAACACCTGCATGCACCAGGCCAAATCCCAGTGTTTGGGCTTCAGGCCCTTCATCGTTCACCCCAGCGCTTCTCAAGTGATTCTTTCCAAGGCTGCTCATCTGACAAAAAAAGCCTGAACCCCGGGGCTGGACTTAGGGTGGATGATTCAACTGGCGAGCTCCCCTCTCCGGAGAGAAGCGAATCACCATGTCATTTGAATCTGGGCAAATTCGGCAGTGGCTAATTGTGTTACACAAAATGAAATGTAAAGCTATTTCCCAGACAAACCATGTGAGTCACTCTTTTCGATATTCCATGCTTGTCCAAATTGATGCCACTTAACTCACTGGCAGAAGAGCCCGGGCTCATTTCCGCAAATTAATTTTCTGAATAAACCATTTGTTATGCTGTCTGACGGAGAGATGCTAGGACTCCGAGCGTCTCGAAACCATGATCACTGAGCGCATGCGAGGTTCGGGTTTAGATAAGAAAGAGTCCAAGGCAGAAAGCTGCGCTCGTTTCTTTTCAAACTTCTAATTTAAAAGACACAACTGTATATTTGAGCTCAATGTGTAAAAAAAATAGCAGCAGCAGATGTTACATCATATTCATTTGGGTTGCTTGGGTTGTATCTTTCTTTTGATCTGTATCAAAGCCTCAGTTGTGCTCTACTTATGTCCAGTCTCATGTTCTTTATATGACCAGTTGTTTGCTCATACTCCTTAATGGCCATTAGCCAGAGCCCATATGCTCAGGGCACGTGTCCCCTCTGTCCCCAGCCAGTGCCAATACCAGCCTGGGAGGCGCAGAGTTAGGAGATAATAGCCTCATTAGAAGGGCTTCCTGCCTGTCTAACTGCCATTCTCAGCCATCAGATATGTTTCAGATTTAGAGCCTCCCCAGTAAAATGGACAGTTCAGCAGGGGCATACCAAAAAACTCAGAGTGGCACCTTCATCCTCAGTCTTTCATTTATGTAGCTTTTTATTCAGTAAGTGCCAGGGTGGACAGAATCTGCCTTTTTACATCGCTGCCTTCGTTTCAGCAAAGATTTCTGAGGTGAGGAGGTTGGTAATGTGTGCAACAGAGGTAGGAGTGCTAGCACTTGAAAATCAAATTCACACAATTAATCCGGTTATCCCAGATGTAGGCAATCAACCAAGACCTGTATGATGTCTAATTTTTGCGTTTTTAGTTAAGAATCTTAGAAACAAGGCTGGCAGTTCTAGCAAACAGTAGAAGTCGATAGTCACCCATATAGTTTCATTAAATACACCCCCAAAACTTCTCTCAAGCTGCACAAACAGCATCCAGCTCTGGTTTATGTTAAGTAGACTTAGTATAACTTATTAGAAATACAGTGAATAAGAACATGTCAATGAGTAGCCAAAGGCTACGGATTTTTTAGACAACAGGGCCTGTTTTCAGAAAAGGAGTGCAGATCTAGAATCAGTTTCTATGGAAATGAAAAATGACATAAATATGGATTTTTTTTTTATTATTTTTTTTTTATTTTGTCTTTGTGTAACATAAGACATGTTTTTCAGTGATTGTGACCTATTGGCCTTCAATTTTTATCAGCCCTACATAAAAATGACCTATGATATGTTCAAAATAATGAATATTTTGATATGATATGTGCAAAAAAATTAAAAGAAGCCTAGCGTTGTGATGCTTGTTTTCTGTTGTACTGAAGTGTGACGTCCAAATCAAACCATGGCTTCTACATAGGGCTGAACGATTAATCGAAAAGTAATCGAAATCGGCATTCAGAACATATAATCGATCAAATTTTTCCAGGTCGATTATTTCGATTACTTTCCCTTTAAAAAAATATAGGTAGTAGATAGTGTGTGCGTTTCCTTCAATTATTTTAAAATCAAGTAATGCGCCCTTCATTCAAAAATCTCTGACTTGTAATATGTGAGCATATTTACCATACAAAACTTGTCAGTGAACTATGAGGGCAAAAACATAAAAATAAATAAAATAATCGTTCATTAATCATAATCGAGTTAAAATGTTCGATTAATCGAGATTTTGATTTTAGGCCAAATCACCCAGCCCTACATGCTGTTATACCCCTTAAAGTATTGCAAAATTTAATTTTATGAAGATTGCAAATTCCAATCAGAATAAAACACCTCCTTATTTCCTCATAAACCCAAATGTGGCATCATTTAATTGGGTGTTACACTCTGTCTGCTTGCTTCAGTGGGCATCGACTGATATATATATTGAAATAATTATAAGGTTGTGACATGCTCCTGTTATTACTGGTGATAACTGCAGCTTCTAAGGAGAGGTAAAAAAGTAAGGAAAGGAGGCTCTCTGGAGGGAGGCTGCACTCAGCGGAGTAGCTCGCCACCAGATGTTATGTGTGCTTTGTGATGGATAATGATTGTTTTCTAATGGAGCAATATTTTTAGCTATATCTATTGAGCAGCTCTTCTCCCCCTCAGTGTCCTCTAATTAGCATGAGCAGAATTTTTCTCATTTCAGTTGTTTTGCAGGGACCACAAGCTCTCCCTGAAGGGATTTCTCTTCCGCGGTAGAAGGAGGGAGAGAGATTCTCCTGACGCTTGTCTTTTCTTTTTAACCTTCAAGCTGTTGCACGCTGCCGCATGGTTGGATGTTCTGTGCGTGTTGATCCCATGCTAGCAGCTTTTGTGGCTTCTGTGGCAAACTCTGCTGTTCAATTTAAGCTGTTTTACTACAGAGCGTCATGATAGCGTATGGAAACCGCCTGCCCCACCTGCCATGACATTTTCAGAGAAAAGGCTCTGTGGCAATTGAAGATGTATTGATTTAAACCGGTTTGCTTAGCATACGGTGAAATCATAGCACTTCGTCGACCTTAGATTGGCGAGAAGAAAAAAACAGAGGCCTTAAAGCTGCTCCCCAGACAAGACTAGAACACGGCTAATGTAGACAGAACTAAACAAATCTGTCTGTTTAATTAGGAGCCGAGTCTTGCACAAAACAGTAGTGGTTTCAAATTAAGACGTGTGTGTGTGTGTGTGTGTGTGTGTGTGTGTGTGTGTGTGTGTGTGTGTGTGTGTGTGTGTGTGTGTGTG
>JBBPDB010000032.1:4958089-4986393 GCA_037974465.1 Brachypetersius altus | reverse complement strand
CCGCTGCCTTATGGGATAGCGCAGTGCCCATCGAATGCCTACTACAGAATTCGGCCGGAAGCAGTAGGTCATCCGGGTTCTTCTCGCCTCCTGTTTTTCGAATACTATGAATTCGGACACACTACTCGCCTCGCATACTGTCTTCGCATACTATATAGTAGAGAAGTATGCGATTTCGGACGCAGCCTGAGATGTTGGTGTGTGTGAATGACCGTGTGTGTGCTTGTGTGTGAACACCCGCACTACTCTGCCTCTGATTGGTAAACAATGGAAATGTACTCAATCTAAGCCAGTCATCGCATTCTCAGTTACACCACGTTTACAGACACACCAATCATCATCACTGGTTATGTGTCCCGCCCCGGCCCACACACAAACACACACCCTCCAGAGAAAGAGAGGTGCTATGGCTGAGAGAGAGCTGCTTGCACAAAAACCGCTTCAGGGTTCTCAGTTATAGTAACGCACATTTTATTGTCGGTAACGGTAACGGCGTTGTAACGGGAACACAATAATTCATTTGATTACTTGTTACTGAAAAAAATATCGCCGTTAGTAGCGCCGTTATTCCCATCACTGATGACAGAAATGTAAATGGTTACAGTACTGTACTGTCCAGGTTGATGGTCAGCAGTCTTGGGGTGATTTGATTGTTCCTCATGCTATTTTTCTGACTTTCAATTCTAGTGGCTGGAAGAAGCTGTAAAAGACGACGACATCAAATCTGTCCACCTGAAAGACCAGCGCTACTTCTGAGGAGTGCAACAGTAAATAGGAGTGTGTACGTGTTGCTGAAAATATTGTTGCTTGCTGCTATAATCTCATTCTGCGTTGCCGTAAGCAGCCTTACGTTTATATCCTCATTTATCATTTTGCACGTTTGTGCCTGTGTGTGAGTGTGTGTGTGTGTGTGTGTGTGTGTGTGTGCATGCACACCGTTCGTGTATGAAGGACGAAGAAAATTAAGTCAAACTCAAGGCAGCAGAAAATCAACAAAACTAGTATCGCAGTGTGGATTTATCCTCAGAACAGAGCTTTCCATGCATGATAAATAGATCTGTGGATCCTGGAAAATGGCCTGTCTTCTACTTAATATTACAGTCTCGGAGGAGCAAAGTATCCCACATCACAGCAAGAAAAGCTTTTACTCTTGAGTGTGGACCTTCAACCAGAGAGGAAAACAAACTAAAACCTGCGTTTAAGCCCATGCGCCGCTGAAATGTTTGTGATGTGTCACGGGTGCTGAGCGTTTTGAAGAGCGAGGATAAGAGGAGATGATCTTAAATGGGTTTTTGAGGGGATTAAAGCACCTCGAGCCTGTAATGTATTGAAATTCTACTTGAAGATGTAACACCGGGCCATAAAAAGGAACAAGAATAGAGCAGTGAAACATTTTTCCAGATTTAATTGGCAGGTGATGTTATCTTGATACATTTATGCAATAAGAGTGTTTTGCCTCCAAGGCGAATGGCTCATGCTATGTTTCACTGGACCCCTCAACCTCTCCTGGGGGTATGAGTCAGGTTGGATCTGCGTTATTTTTGCTCTCTATGGTAATCCAAGGAGATATATACATTGGGCTCACTGACCTGGAAGTAACGTAGGTATCCCAGTATGTGTACATATACAGCACACTGGCTGCTGCACGCGCTTTGGCTGCTTTTTCTATATTCTTCTGCATGCATCCACAAATAAAGACCACTAGAGTGTAAGCATTGTGAGTGACACACGATTGTATCAGCAACTTGGCCAGTTTTACAGAATGCACATTATCTGAAATTACATCAGATGTTTGCTGTGACCTACATCGCCCAAGCTGTACCTTATCCTGACAGAGGTCACACTATTAGTTAAATAAGTGGGCAGAACTGGGGCAACATGCTACACTGAACTAGAACAGTGTTATTCATTTACTTGCCTCTAAACAAGAATCATGTTCATGGTAGGAACATAATTTGTGTTTTTTTGTGCCAGACTTGCAGGAATACAGGGATAATCCAGCATTTTCAGTTCAGCCTCATCTCTGTGTGCCGCATCTGTAACATGGTCACTGGGCCAGCATTTTAATATGTTTCCTTAAGAACTGACAACTCGTTGACTTTAACAAGTAGCCATGAGAGAAACTACATGGAACACATATCATAAAAAAATCATTCTATTTGTCATTTTGTACTAACAGCGTGAATGAAAAAAAAATCGAGATACAAAAGGTTACTTCAGATGTTTCATTCAATATTTCAGGCTGGCTACAACAAGAATAAATGATACACTGTAAATATTTGCTGAATTACGTATAATACGTACCTTCTTAGCTTATTATGCTTAACCAGGGTCTAGGAGTAGTGAAAGGGGGATAAACACACTGAACAGCTCACCAGTCCATCACAGGGCAGTAGAGATTAGCAGAACAAGCACAGTCATCATGTCATACTCATCCTAAGATCAGTGTAATGACTGTAGTTCAAATCTGCATTATGTCATTTTCAACCATTCAGTTAACTGCTAACTTCAGGAACAAGAAAAGGTAATCCAACACATTTTCAATGTTCTTATACATACTGAGAAATGCACCAGAGTGGTGAACAGAACATGGTTACAGATTAGGTCGGAAAATGCTGCAGAATTACTTCAATGCCTTGAACCTCTCAGCCTTTGTGTGAATGGAAAGGAGGAGCTCTTTTCTGGAGGGAATAAGGTGGCGTTGACCAGGCCCTGACCTGAGGAGAGGTGCCCTAGAGATTATTCTCTCCCCCACCATCAGAGCCTGACTTATTTTCCAGCACCCTGCTGTTACCCCTGCACATTCACTAAAAGTACAGCCTCTCTCCATGCATTCACAATCAGCTGCAGCAAACCGCTCTGTGTGAAAGGGAACGTGCTTCTCCACAAAGTCACAGACCTGCAGAATCCACACCTTAGAAGCCATCAGATATTTCCAGCAAGCGATTCGATGTGTATCATGTTAGTTGGACCGGGATGCAGACAGAGGTCTTTTTTTGTGTACTGTGATCATCCTTGATAATATCTGAGCCAGTCACACTGAAGGGTAAACGGATACTGGCCTTCTCGACAGTCATGTGTTCACCTCCAGCCATAATTATGAGAAAAGGGATTGCTTGCGAGGTGAATCCAAAAAAAAGTTATTAGCATTTCACTTCTCAGCACATGAAAGATGTCTACCATCATCACCTATTGGTTTTCAGGAAGAGTAAAATTCCCAGCAGCCCATAATTAACATTTTTGCCTTTGCCTTCTGGTAGCCTAGTGGTTAGGGCATTTGCCCTGCGATCACAAAGTCCAGGTTCGATTCCCAAGACCACTAGGCACAGTTGAGGTACCCTGAGCAAGGTACCGTCCCCTTGCACTGCTCCCCGGCGCCGTGTTCCTGGCTGCCCCCTGCTTGGTGAATGGGTTAAATGCAGAGGGTGAATTTCATGCTGTTCACACTGTGTGCAGTGGCGTGTTCACGTATGACCGAATGATCACTTCACAATTTCACTCTCGAAAATGCCTTAACGTGTCGCTAGGCGGAAATGGGCTCATTAAAGAGAAACTGTATATCAAAAATTACAATACTGCCTGGTTGCGCATTCAGTAAAGGTCACCTGGTGATGTGGTGCCTGTCCACAATGTATTTTCACTCCACCAAAAAAGAGCAATCTTTCTTTAAAGGTTCAGTTTATAAACAGCCTTTTATCCTCCCAATCTCGGCTGTGTCCACATGACTGGGATTCCCCACATGTGATATGTTCAAAGCTCCTGACAGAATCAGCAACATTCAGGAAGAAAAATCGACTTTGTATTTCTTTATCTCTTTATCCCGACATAAAGTCCGTGGGAGGTGGAGCCCGTTGTTGGGAGAGACATGGATTAGGAGCTCAAAGATGGCCATTGGGGAGAAGAAGGTAGTCTGATGCTGCCATGTTGGCTAGCCTGAAGTTAACTGCAATCCTACAAGATACTGAGTAATGCTGCTTTGAGGAAATTTCTGTAATCCAAGGTTTGGTTCATGACATCAGGTTTCTATATCCTCTATTAGCCTTTAAGATTGAAGGCATACTTGACCCTCAGGAGCTGTTGCTGAGGTTTTGGGACTGTCCTCCTTTGACAAGGACTCAGTGAATCTTAATTATAGTCCCATTTGGCAGCGTTCACATATTGAAGTGAGGCGGCAGCTTTCTCCTACACTGAAGTGGCTCGTTTGTTGTGGTGGCACACTCTTGAGGAATATACTCCAAGGGAGCTCCATATCAGCTTTCAAATGTCAGGTCACCCTAAAGAGACATTTCACATTGAATTTCGAGTGAATCAAAAAGGTTATGTACAAATATCACAGAATGTCACAGGGATCATTGCACTGGAGAATTGCCAAAATTGTGTTATTAATGTTCAAAAAACTCACCTGTCTTCCATTTATAAGGTAAAATCTGATAGTCTTTTTTGCAGTTGTGATCTATTATGGGACATGTTTGTTTCAGGCGCATGTGAGACCCTTCATATGGAGATTAAGGGTGGTCAAGGTATGAAACAAACAGCCTCTCGTAGTGACTGTACTTTGTGTATTGTGTGTTCATAAGCTCTCAAGCACTGGATTAAAGGCTGCGAGGCTAAAAAAGAACTTGGTTTTGTCCTTTAAACCAGAAGGCCTTTAGAAGCTTTTTTCAATAATTCATTGTATCTTTCGCACAGCACTAAACTCGATGATTTAGCAATCAACTCAACAAACTGTTAAATGTTAATTCACTTATAATGTTAATTGTCATATAACATGCTACCCTTCTTGAGAAGCTACATTACAGTTAATATCATTGTTGATGTTGAGTGTTATAAAGGTCATGTAGCCTGACTTGAGGCTGTCCTGTACTGACTCGAGATTTGACTCAGGACTTAAAAAGAACTTGTTATTTGTCACATGTCTCCACCTCTATTGGATTGTTTCTTGGATTGGTTTATGTAGTTAGGTTGGACATTTCCACACACATACACACATACTACGACTGCCAAAATAAAAAAAAAGATTGATAATTCAGATCTGTGCCAGAGCCAGTGACTGAACAAATCTTAATAAAGCTGAGAAGACCTCTACTTGCTAAATCATCTAGCTGAAGCAACTGGGAAAGAGCTGAGTGCAAATAAATCAATTTCTACCAAAAGTTCGAGATTGCTTTCACCCAACAGCTGGACCTTTCTGTCAATGATGGATGAGACTCTCTCACCTTTCTCTGCTGGAAAAATGTGCCGGAGCTCACTTCAAACACCATAAAGTAGTTCTATTGACACTGATCATTTACAAGGGCATCTACAATTGGTCAGGAAGGAACAATGGCTCTCATTACTGCCCCCACACAGAATTAAGCGATGGCACCTGATTGAAGAAAGACTTCACACTTCAAGGTCCCCAGATAATGAAGTGAAATTGTGTCTCCTGTCACCCAGGTCTCACATTTGATTGTGTGCTTTGGGAAAAATTGAAGGAATCCTAGAAATGTTTCTCATATTCATTTGACGAAAGTTTCTAAAGCAATAAAGGTGTCGGAAAGGGTTCTTTGGAGGGATGGTATAGGAAAAAATGTGCCATTTGTAAACGAGATATGTACAAACCTTTCTAAAGGTAACAGAAACTCCACATTATGTAAAGGTTCTATACCATCTCAAGGTTTTTTCTTGGCCTGGAACCGCATTTACATTTTTAGTATTGAGTAAACCCTTAAAATGCCCTGGTTGGTCCACGGCTACCTTCTGCACTCCTAATTCCTAAATTCATCACTTATTACTCAGTTATTTTCCATTTCTTTCCATATATCTGCGAATAATTAAGCCATATGATGTACAGTAATAGGTCTGAGAATTTAAAGCATTGCTAAAATGTAAAACATTTCTTGGTAGAGCGAAGATGACAGCTTGTTTAAGCCTTCCCCGGCATTAATACTTAGATGTCACAATCAATCGCAGAGGCTCACCTTGTCTCATGACAAGCATAAAATTTACTGTTCATTGAAGAATGGCACAACAGTGAAGTAGCATCTACTTTAGATAGTGTTTGTTTTGACAGCTGTCATGACTCTTGTTTTATGCAGCCAGGAGAAATAATATAGTTCGTATAAAGTGTTATACATCTTCTCACCCATTAGCAGCGAGCAGCTGTCCAAGATAAATCCATGTGCCGCCAAGCAGAACCATAGTATGTATCTGATGGCTGATTTAGATCTGGTTTTGACGTTCCCAAAGCTCTGCTCTTGGGACAAAGCAGACGCAGAGCATGTTTTTTTCCCCCTTTCCTATTTTATATCAGTGCATTGTGACCCGAGCTGCCTCTAAAGAGGCATCTGGGGCAGGTTGGAGTGCAGGGCACTGTCACTGTGTTCCACCTCACTTCTCTAATGCCTACTGTTCCCCAGTCAAGATGCTTCCACTCTGCCAGGGCCTGGACCATCTTGCATCAATATTTCAAACCTCTGACATAAAGGATAGAAGACTCATTTAAGGCTGCCTGAAGCTTCTTATTGTCTTAAGTGCTTTAGTGCTAGGAGGAAGCGCAAACAGCTTTTATGTTGCAAGCCTCCCTCTCTCACGCGCTGCTTTTGATGTTTTTCCTCATTCTTTGCTGCATATACTGAGATATATACTGTACAGTGTTTCTGTTCTTTTCTCTCAGTAGCAGCGTTCATGGCCAGTTTCCCAGACCCAGATTAAGGCTAATCTTAAACAAGAAAGAACTTCATTGTACTCCAAGACTAGGCTTAATCATTGTCCAGGAATTTGGCACGATACGTCCAAAAGTTTGTGGAAACCTGTTCTTCCAGTGTTTCTTCAGCTAAAATTAATATTTAATAGGGGGTTCGTTCCCCTCTTTATTGCAGTAACAGCCTCTAGTCTTCTAAGGAGGCTTTTTTGGAGCATTGTTGTGAGGCTTTAATTGCATTCAAGCACAAGAGCATAGTGAGGTCAGGTACTGATGCTGGATGGATCATCACTCACAAACATATTCAGTGGTGCTTCATCGCTCCAGAGAATGCCGTTCTACTGCTCTACAGTCCAGCACTGAGGGGATTTATACCTGTCACTGTGTTTAGTGCCATGCCATTGCTCATGTTATATATTGGTAATATATTGTCTTGTTTTATGTAGTTGTTTTATGTAGATTCTGAAGATTGTCTGTTCTTATTCTTGTTTGTATTATCATCTTGTTGTGTACAGTGTTTTTTAATTAAAATTTATTACTATTATTTTTATTTTTTTTATTATTATTGTTGTTATTTTTTCATCATCATTATTATTATTATTGTTATTGTTATTGTTGTTGTTGTTGTTGTTGTTGTTGTTGTTGTTGTTATCATTATTATTATTATGTCATGGCTCATGTAAGGCAGTATATGTCTATGCAGATTTTCTAACCTGTGTCAGCAATAGGTGTACTTGAAAGTAGCTTCAAGAAAACCTTTTCGTTTTTGAAACTGTTGGAGCTTGAATGGTCGGTTTTGCATGATAATATGTAATAATGATTAAACCTCAATGGATGCGGTGGATTTTCCACTCTCTCATTACAGCGTACACCAAAAGTGCTGTCTGTTTTAGGTCAAGGTAACATTACGCTCAGTTTCCTTAGCTGGACTTCTGTCTTTCTCTTTGGAACACACTGATCATTAATGATGACTTTCCTGTGTTAGCAAGGCCAGGAAAAAGGTTGTCAGCCATGTCGGCCATAAATTCCTCCACCCACCTATTTCCCAGACAGAGAAAAATTATCTTCCATTTTTCACAGCAAGACCACATGACCTATTGGAAAAGTCATGACATGATGTTTTCGAACTGCAGCACGGATTTAAGGCAGTCAAAGTCCATGGGCACAAACATCCGAATCCAACACGGAAACAGGAGTTAATGAGAAGACTGCCTGGCCCTGGGCTGCATTTGAAATCGACTTTTTCTCAATGTGAGAACATCATTCTCTGGCCTTACTAAGTACTGCAGTCAAGCAAGTGTAAACATAAAGTAAAGTCCTGATGACACTATCAGTGTAAAGTAGTGCAGCGGCTATAAGGCATTCAGTCTATAATATTCCAACAGTTATTAGACATTCAATATACATCAGTGCAACATTTCTCACACGTTCACTCTATAATAGTCTATAACAGTCTATAACAGTTATTAGGCATTTGGTCTGCAATAGTAAAACACTTGTTACACAGTTAGTGAATAGTTATAAGGGCAACAAGGAGTTCAGTCTATAACAGTGGAACAGTAAAAAGACATTTGGTCTACAAGAGTGCAACAGTTCTAAGTGTAAAAGTTAGTACACAGTCAATAATAGTGCAAAGAATTCAATATATAATTCAGTGTATAGTAGCGCAGTTTTTATTAGGTATTCAGTCTACAATCGTGCAACAGTTTTGCTTTCTGTCAATAATAGTCTAACAGTTATTAGGCAATCCATCCAGCAGTAAAACCAACTCTTTAGTGACAAAAATCAATGTTTTTTTTGTAACATTTATAAGCACTATCTATTACTCTTAATGTCTGTTTAATGTAGTGGTAAGAGAAAAAACTACAGAACATTTCTAGTTTCATTCTATTTTTGATTACTTTGATCTGTCTTAACTCGAGTCTTCAATAACTCTACGTTTACTCCCCAGACATTCCAGCTCTATACTGTATGTATATATATATATATCTTTCTCTCTCTCTCTCTCTCTCTCTCTATATATATATATATATATATATATATATATATATATAATACTTGAAAATAAGTTTCTTTAATCACAAAATTGATACTGGTACCAGCCAACTTCGAGGGTATTACATAACCGAAAGAAAAATTCTTACTTGAGAAGAAAATGACACAGAAAGAACCCATGAGCTATTTTTCCAACTTGGTAAAAGAGAAGAGGAACTGCACAGTATGTCGGCGCTGGGCTGTTGTGTAGTCAGTGCTGTGGAGCGACTTGGTCTGATTGAGTGTGAGTGAAGGGAGTTGATGGAGAAAACAATTGTGCGGAAGTGTTGGGCAGTCATGCAGAGATCAATCAATGGCACGTCACATTTAGCACACTGCTTTCAGAGTCCAAAGAAACAAGGAGTGGGCATTCAAAGTCATTAGCCTCACTATGGATGAAATATTGACCAGCTCTGAAGTGTTGTACCGCAGGCCATAGAGTGGTGAGATGGCTGATGGAAATAGTTTCACACCAGCTTGTGTTTGCGCAATCTTTCTACTCTCTGAACTCCGATAACCAAAAAGCACATGAGAGTGAATAAAGCTGAGTGGATCCTCCATCAGGCCCATGGAGGTTTTTTTTAAAAGGCTCTCTCCGGAACCAGTTCTCGGCTGCTGTTTCAACCTTTCCTGCCCCGTGAGAGTGTAACCTGGAGAAAAGAGTTGTGTTTTGCGGGATTGCGTTTGAATTTTTTATGGAGGGAAGTTGTTTTTCTCTTTAGTCATGACCCGTTATTCTCCAGTTCAAGTGAAGTGCAAATTTTTATATTTGTTCCATGGGATTTTATATGGGCCCCGGGGTATTCCACACTTATTTCTTGATTTCAGTGCCTTACACAAATACTGACTGGATGGAGCACCAGCATGGTAGAATAAGCTTTTGTAGTCCTATTCTGAGTGTCTCTCACTTGCTTCCTGTTCATGTAGATCCTGCCTGTTCCCAATGGAAACCTTCTCTGACAAATAAACTATAAAAACAGTTCCTTTAAAGGCCTTCTGCGACCATTCAGCATCTCATCACCATAATATTAACACAGGCATAACATTAACAATTAATATGCCTCTTTTCTTAACAGCCAGAGCTAAATTAAAGAAAGAGAAAGGTCATCCACTGCTCTGCAGAAGACACTGACCAGTGATCCACTGTTGGGAAGGCCCTGCGGTACTGTGAGGACACATGGCGCCATTATGAGAAAACATTTAGAGGAATGCCAATTACATACACCCCTTGTGTTTCCAGTCTGTTATGAAGAGAACACAGTGTTCGTCTGCCACATATATTTTGACCGCTCCGCTAATATCAGAAATTGCTGTTCTGTGAGTGATAGACACACCATGTCATTGCTTTTATTCACAGATCATTGCTTCACCAGTGCCTCCTGTTAGATTATATTACTCCATTATTGTTCAAACACCACACACAGCACTTCACATTTGGCAGTGCGATCACATTGTATACTATTATTTTATTCTAGGAGCAAACTGTGAATGACTGAATGATAGAACAGAGATAGTACAGAGCCACAAATGTAGGTTCCCTTCAGGATGAGGTTAAGTCAGATAGGGAGAGGAGCAGATTGGAAGCTTTAACCACAGTGGGCCCATAGCAAATACAATACAGTCATACCATATAATACTAGTACTAAATACTTCGAGTTACTGGGGTGGTGGTAGTGGCCCAGTGGGTAGGATACTTGCCTCTGGATCCAGAGGACATGGGTTCGAATCCTACCTTCAGCATACCACCACTGGGTTCCTGAGCAAGACCCTTAACCCCAAGTTGCCCCAAGGATACTGCCCCCTGTAGTTAGGGAATGGAAGTTGCCTTGGATAAAACGTGTGAATGTAAATATAAATGACCTTGCATGAGTAAAAAAAAAAACATCAGTTCTTTAATTTCTACAAAAAACAGTACAAATATGAAAATTAAACAATATCTGAAACAACTGTTAATAATTTCCCATTAGTGCATCTCCTATAAATATAGTATTAGAGGAACAAGATGGAAGGGAAAATAATTTGCATATTCAGTTTACTGTTAAGATTTCTTTTATTTTAAAAAGAAGATTATTTTATTCATTTGGATTAATTTAGTGAAAAATGAAAAATACATTTTTGATACCAGTTGTTTTGTGATCATATCAGGCAGTATATACTATTTTAACTCCTACAACACATCATCAACAGTCATTGCTATAATAGTGCAGAGAAACTTAATCAAAGCAGTAAAATAAAGTACTAGAAATAGAAATAACAACAATGGCAAAACACCTAAAAATCAACAAAGCCTATTCTTTTTCCATTTACTGGCTACATCATTTTCTAGCAACAGACTGCCATCTATTGGTATTGCAGTGAAGTGCTTTGTATTGAGAGCTCCCAATAAAATGTAGCCCGCTGTGATGCATGCTAATAAAACCCTCACACACAGTGTCAAACAGAATGTACACTTTAGATATACTGCAACACCCATGAGGACATAGACTACAAAATTATGTACATGATATATCAAATAATGCAATAAAATATACAGAATATATAATTGGAAGTATTTTTACATTTCACAAAATTGTTTTGATCAAATTAATTACACCTATCTGCTGTTCTGACCTGAAAGAGTGATATTTGCTTGATATACAGCATGCTTAACATGTAGCCTCTTGATCAATATTGAATATAAGATAGCAGGTCTCCAGATGGTCGGTCCCTATCGTGTGCTGAAACTGGGGCTGCAGGTCCTCTGGTTTCAGGCCGTTCAGAAAGTGCCCATTGATCTCCTCGTAAAGTAAAGGCCCGACTTCTTCTACAAAGTGAGTTGTGAGAAGAACAAACCTTACTCTACCGTTTCACAGCAGACTGGTATCCATGGTTTTATGAAACTTGATATCTGGTTGCTATTGCCTTATTTGCAAAACCTAACAAATACTAGGTACAAATCTTAATGTTATAGTCTATAGTATAAGCCATGAGACATGTTTTATACAAATACCGAGCAAGCTTCAGAAAAAATGACTGCATACTGACCTATGCACTTGTCTCTCAGAGTTTTCACTGTGACTGAAAGGCCGCCAGAATCTTGCAGCTCAGAAGACTCGTCATCTGAAAGAGATTGTATAGCAATTCTGGCGTAGTTCACCACTTCAGCTAACTCCTCCTCGTCAGCCTCCTCAAAGTCATCTGGGTATTCGGTAGTGGCCACGTCATCAGGGAGAACTGTAACACACACCACAGTGTATTACACTGCCAGCTTTTCAAAGTCCTGAATTCCTTGTAGTTCTTGCGATCTTCCAAACCTCCCTTTAAATGAAAAGGCTGCTTTTGTGACTGAGCTTTTAAGCCTGATATATTTATTTGCTTCACTGTAAACTGGTAGGGCTAAACTGCGGAAAGCAAAAAGGGTGACTATGTAAATATATTAATTTTTGTGGCATGACAACAACTATGAATTTATAATGAACTGTTTTTGAAACTTAGTTTCCACAAATGGACAATAGGGACTGGAGAGTAGAAACATCACACTTTTTATCATAAAAGCAAGAGAAATGTACAGTATTTCTATTATATGTGCTATTTCTATTATATGTATTGCTATCATGCGGGCCTTTATTACAAATGTTTTCTTAGCTTATTTTAATTCAAAAATTTAGCTAGAAGAAATAAAAACAGTAGCATGCATGAATTCGGACATGCTACATTCTGATATTATAAAATGTCTTATGCCTTTGATACTCTTGTCAGCACTCAAACTTTTGGGGCAAAAACATGTTCAGTGTGTGTCTTTAACAAAAGTATCCTTATTAGGGCAAAAATATTAAAGTATTAATACATTTGTATTTTTGAAACGTTTCTAAAGAACTTTTAATCAGCTGTTTGAGTTTGAGACCCATTATTGCTGTGAAATCTCCTGTAACTGTGTACATCATAATTGGCAAAATTATCATTCTTACTCCAACTCATTTACATTAGGATATTGCGATGATGCAATGATAAATGCGGTTATAATGAGAAACTCAACACAAAGCTTAATTGCAAACTCCTCCATTGCTTACCATGCAGATCTTCAGAAACCACACGGTCAGGACTGAAAGACACATCCTTCCTAGAAGCACCTTCAACAGAAGACATGCTGTCGTTTTCTTCAAAGTCTTCTGAATAATCAGATTCGGTTCTGGCATGGATCACCTCATCCTCCCCTATAAGAGGTGCCTGGCCATCTTCTTCCATACTTTGCGCTTCTTGCAGAGTGGGCATATCTATATGAATAACAGTGTCCTTCCAGGCTAAAGTTGCATCTTCACCCTCTATAGCAGATGTGACCTCAGGGACACATTCTTCTCTTGTTGGAGGCCATAGCTCGGAATGAACCTTTGTCAGTTCTGTCTCCTGATGCTCAATGAACTGCCCCAGATGTTCCTGCACATAAGGCATGGCCAGAATGCTGCTAGCACTCGGCCTGTTCTCTGGAACCAAGAGCAGCATTTTCTCGATCATCGAATGAAGGTTGCCAGAATAGCGCTCAGGTGCTGGACTATATTCACCCTTTATAATCTTGTAAAACAAATTGAGCAGATTTTTAGCCCAAAAAGCTGGTCTAAGTGCACACAGCTCATACAATAAGCAGCCAAGGGCCCATATGTCAGATTTAGTGCTGTATGGGATGTCCTGACACAGCTCAGGGCTGAGGTAGCTGGGCGTTCCTACACACGTGGAGGCCATATCCAGAGTGTGGTTCATTATCTTTGATATTCCAAAATCCCCCAGCTTAATCATGCCTTTCTTGGTTAACAGCACATTAGAGGTTTTAATGTCTCTGTGAAGAATCTTGACAGAGTGAATGTAGCTGACCGCCATGACGACCTGGACAAACCAGTTCATGATTACATGTTCTGAGAAATATTCCTCTGCCTTCCTGTCTTTAATGCGGTCATCCAGTGTCCCACCATCACAGTAATCCATAGCAATGAAGATGTTCTCGTTTCTTGGATCGTAGAACGTGTCGCTCCATGTCACTATATGGGGGTGTCTGAGATTCCTCAGAATTTCAGCTTCCTGCAGCACTGACTCTTTGGTCTTCATCTTTCGTGCGTGGTCAACATGTATTCTCTTCACAGCATGGAGTTTCTTTGTGTCTCTGTGTCTCATCAACAAAACAACACCTGCTCCTCCACTTCCAAGTGTCAGAATTTCCTCGTATTGTTCCATTTTAAGGGAGCTACCCTTGCAGTTTTAACTTGTAGTAACTTTAATTTATATTGTATAGTTCATTAGGCTATCAGACTCTGTATTTCCACGTGTACTGTATTTCCTAGTGATGAATTTACACCCAATCGTAAAAAATATACAGACCAAGTGATAGATTTATGGCCAGTTGTAAAATATATACACACCTACATTTACATTCGATCGTACAATATTTACATGCCTACATATACATATGTAGATGATAAATGTACATATACATAAACATGATACATTTATAATGAATTATAAGATATATATACATACCTAGTTAGAACAAGAGATGCATTTATATTTAATAGTAAAACATATACAGACCTAGTGATAAATGTACGCCCACTGGGACAGTTTCGTGAGAATAACTTATCGTTTTCACTTTCCTGACTCAATCGAGTTAAAAACCATTTGCAAATCAGCAATCTACACGAACGGGCTACTGGACTGAACTGTCATCTCCGTTTTGTTGTGGTCTCCGTGAGTCGTTTCCATGGCAACAGCTCCACGGTTGAACACGTGGATTTCTCATTGGCTTAAAGGACAGACTCCATACCTACAGGCACTCCCTAAGCCAGCGGTCACTTACAGGCAGACCGCGGTCCGGGTCCAGACCCAGGAGCTGTCTCGTCCGGACCCGGACCTGGACCTATACCCGAAACAGAATGTTAAGACATTTCTCTAGCACATTCTCGAATTTAAGCGACATCATGCGAACGTATCATGAAATACTTGGTCGATATCAGCCAAAGGGGCACCAAAAATTTTGATGTGGCAAAATATCACGCTTATCCGAGGCGAACGATTCTCAAACTGGGTACATTTGTTAACACACAAGCTTCGATGATGCAGTTCAAATTTTGTCCAGTTTGCCCATTTGGGCGCGCTATAGCACACATTCAAACATGACAATGGTTTTTCGAACAGAAATGATGACATATGAGACATAGAAATAAAGCAACGGATTTACTTACACCCCTGATGGATGTCAACTTTAAAACCTTGGAAATGTTTTATATAACTTTTACATAATTTGCATTTTTCGAAAATTTTACTTTTACGAACTAGTCTTGTTAGACCTATCTTCATAATTCTAGTGTTACATGAATCCAAAGAGACCCAAATCAAATAATCATCAGAAACATTTGGACTTTTCTGAACAGCATGGCCAGGACCCGCAAGTACATTAACATGAATGTGGCGTAATTGACCCTAATGGGCCCTTATAGCTAACGCTGGCTGATCGGCACCGTCTTTTACCGAGATGTATAATGTTGTACCGCAAGGATGTGTGCAAAATTTCACTGACATCAACCAATGGGGTGCGCTTTGGCACACATTCAAACATTGCAGTGGTTTTCTGGCCATAACTCATGAACTATGAGATATACTCAGCTTTTTACTGCTGAATTCTGTCAGGAGTTCAGAAATATGTATGTTTTTGATACTACTACAACATGTGTAGACAATAGGAGATGCTACATCACGATATTTGGATAACTTCTGTGTACTTCATGAATGGCCTGTGCAGCTCAAATCATTATTATTATTATTATTATTATTATTATTATTATTATTATTATTATTATTATTATTATTATTATTATTATTATTATTGTTGTTGTTGTTGTTTCTTTTTTAATATTATTGTTGTTCTTCTTGTTGTAATTATTGTTATTCTTATTATTATTACTATTATTGTTGTTATTGTTATTGTTGTGGTTATAATAATTGCTTTTAATATTATTGTTCTTCTTATCTTCTTATCATTGTTCTTTTTTAATTATGTTTATTAATATTGTTGTTGTTATTGTTGCGGTTATTCTAATTGTTTTTTATAGTTGTTGTTCTTCTCGTTGTAGATGTTGATGTTCTTATTATTATTACTGTTGTTACTGTTGTTATTCTTCGTCTATTATTATTATTATCATTATTATTATTATTATTATTATTATTATTATTATTATTATTCCTTTTTTAATCTTCTTCTACTATTATTAAAATATTATAATAATTATTATAATAATTATAATATTATGACTGGCCATCTTTGTATTACTATTATTATTATAATTATTAGTATTATAATTATTAGTATTATAATAATAATAATAATTATTATTATTATTATAATTATTATGTTGTTGTTGTTGTTGTTGTTGTTGATGTTCAAATATCATAACTATATAGCATAACCATAAAAGTGATTGCATGCTTTGGTCCTCCAAAAGGTCTAGGGGAATTAAGGAGAAGCACTTGGCAACCCTGATTTTGTGTAGTTGTTCTACTGCATGGCAAACGGCTAGCTACCTGCTAACAGAAATGCCACCTAAAGGAAAGGGTGGCAAGGGGGCAAAAGGTGAGCTGTGTGTTTTAACCACAATTCAGTAGCAGCAGTCCACAGTAAAGCATTTTTATTCTTGGTCTAGCACTGGTTAGATAGAAAAAATAAAGTTAGTATTACATGCTAATATGCTAAGCTACTGAAAATGGATTTGGTATGATAACTAGCATCACATTAAGTCCCATCGTATTTTTAGCTAAAGCTGGTGTTTACCTACCACGTACATGTACTATCAAATAGCGGTATATATGTATATATATATATAGAGAGAGAGAGAGCCTATGTCAACATAAGCTGTAAAGTGTGGTTAATGACAGTTAGCCAAGTTAGCTTTAGTTGTTGGCCAGACATGTGCTAATGGGTAAACTCTTGTCTAGGTTGTTTTTGTAAAGTCTAAAATCGTGTGTCCTTTTTAACAGGAGCTGGTGCCTCTGGCAGCGGCGATACAGACAAAAAGGAGAAAGCCCAGAAAGGAGGCACAGCAGTAAAAGTAAATTTTTCTTTATGCCTTTCAGTTAATAGTTAAAATGTTAAAGGCATGGGATTAACCACATGCATGTTCACATCCCATTCACGTGACTGTTACACTGCAGTACTGTCTATTTATTGTATTGTTTCTGTCATTTCTTGCACTTTGTTCAATGTTGCTAACTGCCTCCTGTTTATTATGGTGCAATTCTCATCATTCTGGAGGGTTTATGTAGTGTCCACACTAGTTGTCTATTTATTGTTTGTCTATTGTCTACTGTCAGTCATAACTTGCACTCTGTTAAATGTCATATGTTGCTCTGTGGTCCATGGAGAACCGTTTCGTCATGCTATGTATCACACACAGCTGCTGATGGCAATAAAGGCACCTTGAATCTTATATACCAACATTTTGTGTGATAAACATACAGTCAGCTGAGAATCTTAAAAAAGGAAAAACTCTGCTAATAGATATTGCTGTAGCTTATCACAATACAGAAAAACTACTTTGGGTAAAATAATATAAATTAACCAAGCTCATTAATGCTGAATGGTATGATGACTTGATGCCTTATATTCTGCTTTTTATAAGTGTATGCAATTTACTGTGAAATGATGACTGATGAGATACCAGATAAAACCAATTCATTTAATCACTGTACATTGCATCATGCTGTTGGTTATCGGTGAAACTTCTTTCCAATTCTGTCAGGTGCGCCATATTCTTTGTGAAAAGCATGGGAAGTGCATGGAGGCGATGGAGAAACTGAAGTCTGGAATGCGCTTCAGTGAAGTGGCGTCGCAATACAGTGAAGACAAAGCTAGACAAGGAGTAAGCAACTGTTAAATATGGCATTCATACTTTCAGTAGCTAGAACAGTTTTGTAAACACAAGCTACAGCCTCATTGTAGGCAAATTCAGAGTTGCCACATCTGTAAAACTGTACTGTGCTGCAAGCTTTCTACTGATATTTTCATATGGTTTTATAGTTTACCAAATATGTTTTTATATGCGGGGGAAATGCTAAACTATGCAATGATGGGCCTCTCTGTTGGTTGTTTTCACCAGTAGATGGCATAATCACACCTGCTTTGTTGCTCCCCCTAAAAGGCTGTAAAAATTGTAGGAAGTCTTTTATCTTGAATCAAGATAATAGCTGTAAGGTTAGCATTGATAATGGTGTCAGTATTTAAATAAGCTGGTTCCCCCGTGAACAGTTTAAAAAGATATATAAATCAAACATATAATATTTTTATATAATATTTAAATCTTTGGCATTTATAGAGATATGTTGGCTCAGAGAGACAGTCGGCTTAATAGCGTGAGTTTAAATGCGAATGTGGTCTGGATTGGAATTCAAAATATGAGGCTGAATTGCGATGTGTATCAACTGATTAGATCAAAAGACACAGTGAATTTGCAGTTTGGGCAGGGGTCATATTTCAACACCTGCCTGAACACGGCCTAAGAAAGTTTGCTTTGTCTGTGGCAGGGTGACCTTGGTTGGATGACTCGAGGATCAATGGTGGGGCCATTTCAGGAAGCTGCTTTTGCACTACCAGTCAGCACTATGGATAAGCCTGTCTACACAGATCCTCCAGTGAAAACAAAGTTTGGCTACCACATCATCATGGTTGAAGGCAAAAAGTGACCCTTTTTAACTGTTCGCCAAACCACATGATTATAGTGGTTTTTTTTTTTTTTTGTTTGTTTGTTTTTTTGTAAAGAAGTAAAGTAACATTTTGTCGTAGCGTTGGCTGTTTTTAAACTGTGTATATATCAGTTAAAAAAACTGAAAATGGCAAACTGCATAAGAAGTGTTATTCTTCACACCTTTTCTTTTGTTGGAGTGAACCACAACGGAGCAGTGGTATGTCTACAGAGTGGGAAGTACTGAGTCAGCCGTGTGGGTTTTCATTATTTCCTTTTACCAGTCTAGCAATGGCAAAGATATTTCAGAACAAACAATGGCTCAGGAATTATTCTTTACCAATTGTTATGGAATGATTCATCCAAGATTATATTTGAATTGTTTTCTCCTTATAACAAATATAGTTGATTGGCCAAACCCCCTTTGTGTCTGAAGTTTGCTTATTTAGTGTTGTACTTTAGTTACAAGACACATGTAGCTAAAAGGATGTTTAGTCTGTCGTCAGAACTGAAAAAAGGATGTACATGTGATTATGTGAAACGTTCTTTTAATAATCAGAAAACAATAAAACGAAGATTTGATTGTTGTTAATGGAATTGTACAGTTCACTGTTAATATTCACTAAATGGAATCGGAAATTGGGACACACCTGTTTTTCAGGTTTTTCTAATTTATTTGTTATGCTTCAAACTTTGTGGATACAGTGTGAGGAAAAAGGCTCTTTTCTATTCCTGCCTGACTGTGCCCCTGTGCACAAATCAAGCTCCATAAGGACAAGGTTGGATGAGTTCTGTGTGGAAGAACTTGATTGGCCCACACAGAGCCCTGTCCTCAACCCCATCCAACACCTTTGGGATGAACTGGAACGGAAATTGTGATCAAGGCCTTCTTGTCTAATGTCAGTGCCTGGCCTAATAAATGCTCTGCAGAATGAATGGGTACCAATTCCCAAATAGAATTTGTGGAAAGCCTTAAAAAAAAGTAAATTATAGCTGCAAAGGGGGAACCAAGTCCATTTTAAAGTCTATATATTTTATTGCAATGTCATTAAAGTCCCTGCTGGTGTGATGATCAGTCATTCCAAATCTGTTTATAAAGTGTATGTCGTTAAGTATGTCGGTTGCATCATCAGAACTGAAACAAGGACGTGTCTTACCGAGTCGAGTACATTTGATGGAAATAGTGTTGTGTAAATGTAATTTTTTTAGGTTAAACGATTCCTTTAGTCATTAAAAAATAAGACTAAGGACGATACGGACTCGTCCTTTAATGCAAGTGTATTATTGATATATTTAAAACATCACGGAGAGTGAGGCAAACGAGACAGGCCACGCGGGGCTCGGTTCTTTCCTGGCTCTGATTGGTTGAGAAATATGGAGTCAGATGACGCAGAGGGTTCCGGGTGTTCTCCGGCGGGGAGGTTATTATCGGTCACTCTGAATAGAACCAGGCGGCGGGCACGTTGGAGCTTGGTCTGAGGTGAGAATCTCCTTTACCTGGGCTTTCAGATTAGCTGGGTATCGTTTTCCAGTCTCGTGGAGTAAGCTTATTAGCTCTGTAATCTGTAATTAGATGAAATCAACGGCCTTACTATAATATTTTCATATTTTTCAGTGTAAACGCATGGTAAATTGAGGATGTGTCATGGTAGCTAACCTGCTTAATATGGACGGTTTTACAAAAATCTTAACGGAACAAAAAATTAGCGGTTTGGGGATGTATTCTTGTGTCGAGACAATAAACGTATTTTTATAACCATACGTGAACACTAAAGTGTAGTGGAGTCACATTTTTAAGTAGGGACGATGAAAGTCTCATGTGATGATGGTGGTGATGATGCTGGATGGTGATTTGCTGTAGCGAGCGCCATGTCGGAGGAGGTCACTTAAGGGCACTTTCAGAACAACCGGCGTGGTTCTTTCTTAGCCGGCCAGGGACTTTTTTCTGCTTTATGGAGCTTGAACTCGTTTTAATCGAGGTGTTTTTCTGTTTTGAGGAGCTTAAACACGTGTTTATCAGACTGCAATAGCAGGTCGATGTGTTTTCTGCTTTAGGAAGCTTAAACATAAAAACTTTAGCACCTAGTACTCTTTCCTGGTTCTCACGGTGACCTGAAAGTGTTTCCTCGTAATTGGATAAAAGTGTCTGCCAAATTAATATAATGTGAAGTAAACCAGTTTTTATTAGGTTGTAGTAGCCGGTAGCCGATGTGTTTTTTATGCATAAACTTGTTTTTATTAGGCCCAGGCTGTAGTAGCCGGCAGAGATGTTTTTATGCTTTAGGGAGCTTAAACACTTTATCAGGCTGTAGAAGCAGCGTGATGTTCTCAGACTAACGTGAGTGATAAGACCTCCAGGCTATCTTTTTAACCAGCATCCAGAGCAGAACATGATCTTCCAGTTTAGCAAACTACGTCTAAAAATGATCCTTTGTTTAGAAGGGGAAAAAATAAAGACTTATAAGCGCCTATAATGTTTAAAAATATGGTACTATCAAAGCCATTCTAGATCTTTTGATAAGCGCAGTTTAACCCTTTAAAGTCAATCTCTGAGCTGTTCCATCACTTTCTTGTAAACTCTCCTGATCACGTGTTTAAAGAAATTCTAATCTATTCAAATGAATGACTAAAAGTGTTTGGTTTGCTTACTCTATCAACATAGTTTTTGGCAAGAGACTGCTGATTTTAATTAAAAAAAAAAGACATTAAAAAAAACCCAATTACATTGTTTTGGGGTATTTTCCCCGTTTGATACTAATTTTAGATGTAGAACATGAATGAGTCATCCTTGTCCCAGTACTGGCAAGTTTTCTCGTCGCTGAATCAGTAGTAAACGGATGGAGGTTATCGTATTACCGTACATGGGAAAGCCCATAACCCTCAGTATCAGGATAATGGGATCACTTTCTAGGTTTACTAAGTCTCGTCCGGTCCAGGCTCTATGTATAGTAAAGCTGTGCGTCCACCTGGACTGGCTGAGGATGTGGCCTGTGTGTGGGGTGAGCAGAGGGGCTTGATATCATTGGCTCCCGCTGTCATCCTTTCATACAGACCACTCTGAGGACATAGGATGCAGGTAATCACTAAGCAGGGTCGGTGAATAACATTACTCCTTCAGATCCCTTTCTGTACATAAGGATTTAGGTGAACTACTTTATCGTCATTGGGTAGTGTCTCAGTAGAAGAGATTTATGTTCCTACTACATTAAGCTCACTCACAGGATCCATGAAGGTATGTTGCATCCTCTAGTTCATGTCTTTGTAGGGTTAAAGATGTAGTGTTTTTTTTTGTTTGTTTGTTTTTTTACTCAAAACAAGTTGTACGAGAAATGACTGATGTGAAGCCTGTATTTCTGCAACAAAATACTATTTATATTTGCATGGGACACTTCTCTGTAAGAACATCTGGGGACACAGGACCCCTATTCGGTGTCAGAGTCACCGTGTTTTGTAAACAGGCTGGATTACTTCAAAGCTATTGAACAGGTGACTTAAATGACCTCATGATATCATGATACCAACGAGAGAAGGGCAAATATCTCCTGTTGACAGTAGAAAATAGTGAATAGTGCAGTGTGGACTGAAGCTGAGGTGTGACTTTGAGTAACCTCAGGTCAAAGGGAAGCATTACTCTTCTTTCTCAGAGGTTCCTGGAGTCGGTGAGCACGAGTTTAGGAGGAAGTGCTACAATACCAAAGCACAATTCAGTGTGTTGCCATCGTTATATGCAAAACTATGAAAATGCTTTTGTGCCAGGATTTGGATTATTGAAATCCAGTCGGAGCGTTACTAAAAATATTATCCGGAAAGAATGTCTCCTCTGGCATTTCTTTTCAAACCTCACAGTTGTTATATGTAGACATGTAATTACACCTAACTTAGAGAAACAACACGTACTTAAGTTTAGGTGTGTCAATACCACATGGTGCAGGTGTACAATGTTCAGCAAAAATAGAGACAGGGCAGAAGCTGAAATTAGTTGCCCAAGTAAAGTGTGTGTGTTATGATAAACTAGAATATGCCCTATCATCTCATAAGTCCTGATGCCATAGAAGTCTGGCGGTCTTGTCGTAATGAAATGATCCTGTGACTTGGGAGTGCGAGTGAGTGGTTGGATGTGGCCAGTTTTGTCTGGTGCTCTGGAATGCATCTCTCGCCAGGCACATGTGTGACTGCTAATAAGCTCGGCTGCTGTCGCTCATGCAGAGGAATGAATGCCCACCCTGTCACGGAAACAAAATCACAGGAAGCTTTAATTCTGCCATTACTGAGAGAAAACAGCCTTCCTTTTGCAAAAGATTTGCCATAAGCAAGTCCTCTGTATGTCTCTATATGATTAAGTTATTTTGTGGAGAACTATGTATTTGGCCCGGTGTTTCTAGAAGACTGAATAACTGCCTTAAGAGTTTTAGACAAATCTCAGAGAACCTATACACGATCGGTAGCTTATAGCGTTGTATAAACTGCACAGAAAAATATATGATTGGATATCAGCCCAATATGCCATAATCCTGTTTTATTCATTTATTTTAACCATTGTTTAATTTTTCTTCTTGTACTGTAATCATGTCGTCTTCTAAATGTCACTGCTGTTCTGCTTGTAAATATTGTCTATTCTACAATACTCTCAAACTTCAAAGCATTTCATACATCATGATGTTATTTCTCTATCATCTTTAGGTTTGTCATAAGAGAGGAGCAGCCACAACATTATTTGAATCCTTTTACCATATAGTAGCAAAGTGGTAAAGAAGAGTCTTTACTCAGGCCTGGCCTGAACCCTTCAGCTCTCGGTCCCCATCTCATCCTCTCTGCAAACATGATTCTAAACATGGATCTCAGCACCGTTCTCCTGCTCCCAGTCCACCTGCTCGTGTGGGTGTACTCAGTTGTGAGCTTTCTACCTTGGTACTTCTTGACTGGTGCTGCCCAAAAGAAAGCCGTGGCCAAGCGGCTCAAGGCCAAGTCTGTCAATGGAAAGGCAGAGGGTCCCTATCGCTCCGTGGACCACTTTGACTCTCTGGCTCTAATGGATTTCCCAGGAAAAGACACACTGGACAAGCTGTTCGATCATGCTGTACAGCGCTTTGGCAAAGCACAGTGCCTAGGATCACGAACTGTTCTGAGTGAAGAGAACGAAACCCAGCCGAACGGAAAGGTCTTTAAAAAGGTAACATGCCTTATCTCAGTTAAACCTCTGATTAAAATGCATAACTTGTTGCATTTTGTGCAATGGCAGGACTCGGCTCCGTAGGGTTTCATTAAAAAGAGTTGCATGTAATATATATGAAGTGTCAGACTAATAAGAAGGGCTTTATCTCGCAGCTGATTCTAGGTGATTACAAGTGGATCACATATGAGGATCTGGATGTTGAAGTCAATCTGTTAGGTCGTGGGCTGGCAGCGCTGGGTCAGCAGCCAAGACACACCATCGCTATTTTCTGTGAGACACGGGCTGAGTGGATGATCACAGCTCAGTCTTGCTTCAGATGGAACTTCCCATGTACGCACCTTTTTCTTTTCTTTCTTTTTGACATATTTAGCTTGATGCAGTAATACTTAATAAAGTACTTTTGAACTGCAGATCAAAGTTACTTTATTGAGCAAGATTTTGTCATTTATTGACCTTTTATTGACATTTTGGCCTGGTACATCTTGTCATGTGTTTGTATCATGTTTGTGTTGTAGTGGTCACATTTTACGCAACTCTTGGAGAAGATGCTGTAGCCTTTGGACTGAATGAGTGTGGCGTGACTCACTTGGTTACAAGTGCAGAGCTTCTTGAAACTAAGTTAAAGGTGAGTTTGTCTCATTCTCAACCCAAGAACATTATAAAGAGGTCTTGAATACTTTCTCTTGTTTTGAAATCTTAAAATTGACACATACACACAGTAAATCATTATTTCATTATGTGTAGACTGTACTTCCTCAAATACCCAACCTGAGGCACATCATCTCCGTGGACAACAAGGGCATCTTGACTGCAGGCTATCCAGAAACCATTCAGATCCACAGCATGCAGTCTGTAAAAGAGCTGGGAGCTAAGTCTGAAAACAGTAAGTACAAGTTGTTGAGTAACAAACCCACTTTTTTTTTTTTTAACAAACCAGAATTTAATATATATCGCAGATTCAATGGCCTTGGTTTACCCTCGGACCTTTTTAGTGTGCTTTCAATAGCATTTTGTGCAAAAGCGACTGTAAAATCAGGCCCCTTACTGTCACTGGGAAAGAAAACAATATGTGTTTTGTGTTGCAGTGAATAGGCAGATGGTGAGACCCATCCCATCAGATTGCGCTGTCATCATGTACACCAGTGGCTCCACAGGCCGTCCAAAAGGGGTCACCATTGTTCATAGCAACCTCATCTCTGGCATGACCGGTCAGTGTGAGAGAATCCCAGAGTTGGGGTGAGTACAGAAAATGTGCCTCAATTGAAATGGCCTTGCATGTTAAATATTTTTGTTGGCTATAGACCGTGACTCTGTTTTTACAGCCCCAAGGACACATATATAGCCTATTTGCCTCTGGCCCATGTGTTGGAGATGACGGCCGAAATCTCGTGTGTTACTTATGGCTGCAGGATTGGCTACTCCTCCCCTCAAACACTCTCTGATCAGGTAATGGAGCCCTAAAGATCTAGTTGACTAGCATATATCGACTTTTAATTGCTTTTAAACATTTTATTTCAAGACCTAGTTTGTCCTGTCTTTTAGGTTTTGTGTCTGAAAATGACAACGATTGCATTTATTTCTTTATCTTTTCACTATAGTCCACTAAAATAAAAAAGGGCAGTAAGGGAGATTGCTCTGTGCTAAAGCCTACTCTGATGGCTGCTGTACCAGTAAGTTTTGCATTGCTCCTTGATTTCACCATCAGCATTACCTTTCATGTCAATGGCACATTGGACCATTATGTTTTATTTTTTTTTTTCTTTGTAATCAATCAGGAAATAATGGACCGCATCAATAAAAATGTAATGAGCAAAGTGCAGGAGATGAGTTGTGTGCAGAGGACCCTGTTCAAACTGGCCTACAACTATAAGCTGGAGCAGATCAAGAAAGGCTATGACGCCCCTCTTTGTAACATGTAAGAGCACATGCATTTCTTTAGAGCGGCTAATGATATTGTTTATATGGGTTAAGCCGGGTTCATTGTGCTTTTCTGCTTTTCCCTTAGGTTATTTAAGAAAGTGAGGGCTTTGCTGGGAGGAAACGTACGAATGATGTTGTCCGGTGGAGCTCCTCTGTCCTCTGCCACACAGCGCTTCATGAATATCTGCTTCTGCTGCCCTGTGGGTCAGGGATATGGCCTGACTGAGACCTGTGGAGCAGGCACCATCACAGAGGGTGAGGAGATGATGGACACAAAAAGAGCCTGCTATACAAAACCAAGAGTTGCCGGAATATAATAATCCAAAATATTCAAAATTTTATATATTTCATGAAACAGTGATGAAAGAAATACACTCTATTTGCAAAAATATTATGCAAAAAAAAAGCAATATTTGCAAAAAACAATATCTCCAAATGGTGTTGACCTCAAACCTCCTAACACCTGCTTCCCAAAGTTATCATTGAACTGGTTATAGCTTGTTGTGATACTCACTTCTGTTCTTTGGATGTGCAGTGGCAGACTACAGCACAGGACGGGTGGGAGCTCCTCTCATTTGCTGTGAGGTCAAACTCCGAGACTGGGCAGAAGGTCAGTGGATATGATGTTGATTGGAAGAGAATACTGCAGTGCATTTAACCTTACATTTATGTGTTCTGTTTCTCTGGGTTGGTCTGAAAACCAACTGGCGTACACAGTTTAATGTTTAATCTGGTTTTATTCTCTTTTACTTCTTAGTTAAATAACGTATTTGGTTATTTTAACTGAATAGAAAAATACTGAATAACAAAAGTGTCATTGGGAGAGGCCTTAAACAAAATGCAATCTATTCGAGCAGGTGGCTACACGAAGCTGGACAAGCCTCACCCTCGAGGTGAGCTCCTGATTGGAGGTCCCAATGTGACAATGGGCTACTACAGGAATGACAGCAGTAACAGTGAAGACTTCTTTGTGGATGAGAAGGGACAGCGCTGGTTTTGTACTGGGGACATAGGAGAGATCCACCCCGATGGCTGTCTCCAGATTGTTGGTATGTGTCTGGATTAGCCGTTACAATACATTAAATGTTTGCAAAGCATAAATTAGCTGGGGCCAACTCTGCAGATAATGTACAATCCCTTATTGTTAGCCATGGTCATATTTTGTAGGTTAAGCAGTTATGAACCAGTTTCACTGATTATTCTCTTGTAATATGCAGATCGCAAAAAGGACCTTGTCAAGCTGCAGGCTGGGGAATATGTATCCTTGGGCAAAGTTGAGTCAGCACTGAAGAACTGCTCCCTAGTCGACAACATCTGCGCATATGCCAACAGGTTTGTTTGCTATAAATTGCATGAAGAAAGTGAAATGTCACTGAGAGAAACTAAGCTTGCTTGGTGAGCACTAGTAGAGCCACAGTTTGTGAACTGCTCTCTTATCTTTCCTCAACAGTGATCAAAACTACGTAATCAGCTTTGTGGTGCCTAACCAAAAAAAGCTGACCAGCCTGGCCGATCAAAAGGGAATCAAAGGCACATGGGAAGAAATTTGCAACCACCCTATTATGGAGATGGAAGTCTTGAGGGCGATTAAAGAAGTTGCCAATTCAAGTAAAGGGTTTCTTTTTTTTTTTTTTTACTGCAATATAGATGTAGTATATTAGATTCAACAACTGTTTTTGATTGATTCAAGATGGACCACAAAAATGTATAGACAGTAACGTTCCAATAGTGAAAAACCATGTTGTGTAAAAAAAAAAAAAAAAAAAACTCAAAATTCCTATTAGTGTAAACCCTAAATATGCCCCCAAATTATTTGAACTCAGTTTAATATATTACCCTTAACGAAAATGTAAAGATAAAACAGTATTCCTGCTATACAGTTTACACTGAACTCCTGCAGTGCTAGAATGTAAATACCAATATTACCCCTGTAGCCTATAGACTATAGATTGCCGTGACTCGCTGGTTAAAGCAGACACTGAGCAGCGACTGAGCTCAACAGCCTAATTTAATTTACACTAATAAAATGACAGGGCTTTAAGAAGAACAAAACAAAAAATAAGAGAAAAAACAAGCAGTATTAACCATCCCAAGACCTGCTTTCTTTGTGTTCTCTGGACAGTACAAAAACATTTATACAGTTGTATTTTATATGGAACTGTAGCTGAATTAACATTAATATGTATGTTACAAAATTAGTAAATTATTTTTCTTAATAATGTAGCACTAAAATACATGACTAAACACATTGCCATGAAATGAACAAAACGATTTAGAAGACATCTGCAGTTCCCACAGATTTGTTGGGGTTTTCGCCAACAATTATTAGTTCGGTTCAAGGAAAAAATGACTGAATCCGAAACATTTTAAATTCAGCTTAATGTTATTGCATTGCCAGAAGGTGCAGGGCTTAGGGCTTTTAGAAGAACGAAACGAAAACATGAGAACAGGAGGACAGCAGCCAATAACTGGAAATTTCAATGAACTCATATTTGGATTACTATTTATAAATAAATTATATATTTCTTAATAATTTAGAACAAAAATGCTTTAAAAAAAAATTGCCATGAAAAAAGCAAAAAAAAAATGCGGAGAATATTCGCAGTTTCTGCGTTATTTTGGGGATTTCTGCATACATCTATCAGTTCGGTTCTCAGGAAAAAAATCTGAGACTGACTCTGCGACTCCTGATTCGCATAAAACGGAGTGGGGGGGGGTGGGGTTTAGAGCTGGGATACTCGGATCCTTTTTCGGATCCGACTCCCTCTGAGTCACTCAGTAAAGTGATCCGGATCTGCGA
>JBBPDB010000032.1:4911379-4933636 GCA_037974465.1 Brachypetersius altus | reverse complement strand
TTATTGCTGAGGACTTTATGTTCGGTTTATGCCTTGTGTTTCGTTATGTTCTGTTTATATCTATGCCCAGATGTTCTTATTATGTTCCTGGTCCGTTTTGCCCTTATTATGTTCTGTTATCATGTCTAGGAGTTCTGTCTGGTTCTTGTGTTTCAGTGTTTTTTATCTGTGGGACACTCTTCAGCATGTAGGTGTAGGTGTGTCAATTAATTCTATTAAGTAACGAGTGCTTCAGCATGATCTGAAAGGTGTTTTTTTAAGGAAAAATTTAAGGAAAAATTCTTTAAAAAATTAGCGCTGTATTGGTTTTGGAGCCACTAATGAACCCTTTTAGCCTTTTTCAGTAAATAAATGAATGTGAAAACCATTTCCATAGTATAATGGCTAAATATTAAGGTTCTTACTAGAATATTGCTTTTTAAATGTTTACTTTTTCATACTCATACATCTCATATATAAAAATATTTCATTTAGGAAACATCTCCATTTTTTTTGGAAAACTTCTATGGCATCATTTATGTTCCGAAAAACATCAAATCTGATTATAATTTGCTGAAAAAGCACATTTTTGAGGCGAAAGTTTTAAACACAGGTATAGATATCAGGCTTGGTTGATGTCTGTAGTTAGCTGTTCATTAGCTTCGACATGAAAAAACAGTTCATTTTAAAGACTGAAAACATTCCGCCACATCTGTGAAATGTGGAGCAGGAAGTGCTATGGCTTGGATACGTTTGCTAGTGATGAACATACGAGAAATAACTGTTCAAATTTGACTCCTTTGTTTCTGAAATGTTACTAAATCTACACCCATTAAGGCCTGGAGGCCTGGGTTTTATAACCTTCAGCAAAATCAGTGCTGTTTCAAGAATTAGATGAAATATTGCATCATCACTGGCTTGTCAGTGAATTCACCTCACACTGGGTGGTCAGGTGGTTTGGCGTGTTCCTGGTTTTTACTGAAAGTCGAGAATGTGTATTTCAGCTGTAGAAATGCAGCACATCAAATGTAATTTGGTTAAAATCCAGCCCATCTATCTTATCAACACAATATACTTAACTGCGGTTTGAAAAATGTCTTAAAGACGGAGTAACTGGTATCACAGCCTCTTTAGACACTGACATGTAGGCAACAATGTTTGCTTCTAGAAAATGGAAGTACTCTAGCTTATGAACTGTCCAATAAAATATATAAAAGGAAGGTTTTCTATTAAATGGAGGCAGATGTAAAGTTCCACTATATACTGTGCAGCATCATAGACTGACACGTTTGAGTGCATCAAAATTGTAAAAATGTTGTCGTGAAAAAATGCCCTTGACACAGCAGGAAACAAACATGTTGAGTTTAGGAAGTTTGACTTGCAGTCTATTGGAAAGCGAAGCTGTATTTGTCAGAAGGCTTCTGGCCTCAGGGTAATTCTTTAAGTATATCTGTCTTTAAGTATATTCGTCATCAGAATAATGGTCGTTAATAATAATATTCATTCAGAAGATTTTAAGCAACATTTTTGTGAAGAAGACCATTTTAAAACCTCCATATGGTTCTATATCCTTTAAAACAGTGGTCCCCAAACCCCGGGTCATGTGGTACCGGTCCGCGGGCTGCACAGAAAAAACCCGTAGATGTTCCCCGTGTTCTGCTGTCACTCGTTGTTATGAAAACGCTGTTAATAAAGCTGCGAGTACACACTGGATTTACGTTTATTATTATATTTTAAAGATACCCCCATTATTATATTTTTAAAATATCCCCATTTTTATGCGTATCATTGATTTGTATAAATACGTATATGTATATTTATCTGCCGCTCCTTAAAGGCCGGACCGTGAAAATAATTTCTGGTATTAAACCGGTCCGTGACGAAATAAAGGTTGGGGACCACTGGCCTAAACCACTAGTGATACACTTCCCTATTGTTCTTCCCTGCCTGAAATGGGTAGCTTCTTTTAATGGATGAATGAAGCAACTAAAAATCTTTTTACCAGTTAATAAAATGATAATAAAGTTCTAACTCCCACTAAATTTTTGTGCATGCCTGTCAAATGATCAGATTTTAGAATCAGAAATATGCGAAAGTAGCACAACTTTTTTTGTATAGAAGTTAAACTGTAGCTGTATTAAAGAATAAACTTTGTGCTTAACAGGGACACAGACACTCGTTTCTCATCAGACACTGACTTCGATGATCCTGATGGGAGAAGTGCCACCCAGGGGAAAGGGAAGGTATGTTCTCTGTGACTTAGTCCCATGTGTAGTCAAACCTCATTGATAAGCAAACAGCTTTTGTAAAGTCTATGCAAATAACAGTATTATTACATTTTATTTGCCTGAAATTTGGTGCATCACAAAAAGAATAACAAACAAAATATTTACAATCTTAAATTGAGTTTTCCTAACCAACATATTTGTATCATTCCGATTCTACAATGCAGCATGAAAATTGCAGACATGTTTTTTTTTTCTATTTTTTTAATAGATTGTTTACCATAGAGCAGAGTAATTTGTTTTATTTAATTTTTTATTCTGGTTCTGGATGGCCAACCCTGGTATAAATGTAGTGTTGTCTCTCTTTCTCTCTACTGACCTATAATAAACTGTGTTTTAGGTGAAGAAGGGGAAGAAGGCTCCTAGTGAGAAGGGGAAAGGAGGAGGAAAAGGTCCCGGCCGTTTAAATGGGCACCATCAAGAAAATGGCATGGAGAATGTCATGCTTTTTGAAGTGGTCAAGCTGGGGAAGAGTGCCATGCAGGTCAGTGTGTACCAAGCTCAGGTTTGCTTGTGATTTTATTTCTTCATTTAGTTTATTAAGTTAGAGCTTGTAGACGAGTTGATTTTGACCTCTTTTTCTGTCCTTATTCCTTAGTCTGTCGTGGATGACTGGATCGAGTCATACAAGCATGACAGAGACACAGCACTCCTTGACTTGATTAACTTCTTTATTCAGTGTTCAGGCTGCAAAGGTACATGTTCTTTTTTCCATCTTTTCTGGGATAAAGTGAATTTCACAGACCAGCTACAAAATTAAAACCACTGACAGATGAAACGAACATTGATCATCTCATTGCAGTGCCAAATGTCAAGGGGGGGGTGGGTATTATTCAACAAATTAACAGTTAGTCCTTGAAGTTGATGTGTTGGAAGCAGTTAAAATGTTCTGACCCAGTCATTTAGTCAAAGTTGTTCAGATACTTATCTCAGAAATAGCAGGTCTTGTCGGATGCTCTTGGTATGCAATAATTAGTACCTACCAGAAGTGGTCGACAGAAGGACGCTTGCTGACAGGATCATGGGCACCTTAAGCTCGCTGATGCACATGGAGAACGAAGGATAGCTCGTTTGGTCTGTTTGCCAAGAAGTTAATGCTGGCTATGATAGAAAGTAGTCAGAACATTGTAGCTTGAGGTCCACCACCAGTAGCACCTACAGTGGAGATATGGGCATCAGAATGGACCATAGAGCAGTGACCTGGTCTTATGAGGCTTTGATATTGCTTACCTGAGGAAAAGATAACACCAGGATGAAATAGGGAAGACGGTGAGCCAGTGTGCAGAGGCAGTGTGATGCTCTCGGCAGTGTTATGCTGGAAGACCAGATTTTACTTTGATGCATGGCACCTCGGCAGGTGATTGTAAGATTATGGCCAGTTTGTGTATGTGGCTATTTAAGTCATTTGGTAATCTTTCTTCAGCAGTGTGATTGTATGCTCTTATCCAGATTCTTTGAGAAACAATAGTGTAGTTGCATAAACCTAATCCTATCTGGTTATTTTTGCAGGTGTTGTGAGTGGTGAGATGTTTCGGCACATGCAGAACTCTGAGATCATCAGAAAGATGACTGAAGAGTTTGATGAGGTAGCCTTTTACCTTCTGTAATGCACAGTTTTACTAGTCCGCTCATGGACATGATGATCGGTTTTTATTTTGCATAACTCGCTCCCATGATAATTAGGAACACCGTCTCTGCAATTGCAGGATAGTGGAGATTATCCGCTCACGATGGCTGGACCACAGTGGAAGAAGTTCAAGTCTAGTTTCTGCGAGTTCATCGGCGTTTTGGTGCGGCAGTGTCAATACAGCATAATCTACGACGAGTATATGATGGACACAGTCATCTCTCTACTTACGGGTCTCTCCGATTCCCAAGTGCGAGCCTTTAGGCACACCAGCACTCTTGCAGGTCTGAACCACAACCTTCAAATGTTTTGCAGAGCATTTGTAGTGGCTATGTTAGGAATGTATGAGAAATTGTTGTATTTTCTAAAGCTAGTTTCTTCAGTAGTGTAGATTGACAATGCAATGTCCAGTGATGACTGCAGTATCTGAATGGGAAGTGTAGCTTAGTTTTCTTAGCTTTAGACAAATCAGCAAAAATTAGTATAGGGCGATTCTGCCAGTTTTTTTTTTTTTTTTTTTACAGAATCCTTCTGGCATGTTTAGGTGGCCTGCACAGTTGCCTCAGCAGTAGTTTAAAGAAATACATTGACTGGCTTTATGTGTCTTGAAAAAAAGAATGAATGATTGGACTGCCCTGTATGATGGAGAACAGTCAGATGGTGAATTCTATAAAAACAAATCACATAATCTAGAACTGTGTGTGTGTGTGAAGTGTTTATTCATCTCATAACAAATGGTTGACACAAGTTTATAGCTGTGGCCAACAAAAACCTTTTTTCCACCTTTCATAATACGTTCACAGCCATGAAGCTGATGACAGCTTTGGTAAATGTAGCGCTGAACCTCAGCATTAACATGGACAACACGCAGCGCCAGTACGAGGCTGAGAGGAATAAGATGATTGGCAAGCGTGCCAATGACAGGTTGGAGCTACTCCTGCAGAAACGTAAGGAGGTGAGTCTATAACTGTGTCCTCTATTCATGCTCTTCTCCGTGCTCCAATTCGTAAAATAAAGGTGGGGCAATATTAAATGGTAATGTTGCAATGATAATGAGATTTACATATCCCAAGTTAGATAATAATAGGCAAGGTAACATAAAAAAACCCACCAAGAGCAGGTGACTAGAGTTTTGTTGAGATCTATCAAATCTATAGTTGGCAGTTGTAATAGTAATGAACTCTTCAGCAATATAAGGAGAACCCTGCTGAGATGCCATCTGTGTGATTGTTCTGGAAGGTGGGCTTGGTGGGACTGTCCATTGACCATTGTCTCTAGAGTGTTGTGGTAAGACAGAAAGCAAAGTTGTGGATTTAGTATATGAATAGTAGTATGTGACGTGTTGAATTTGTGTTTTCTCCTGTTTGCAGCTACAAGAAAATCAGGATGAAATTGAAAATATGATGAATGCAATTTTCAAGGGTGTCTTCGTTCACCGATATCGGTATGTCCTCACCTGTGCTGATGATGGCACTTGGTCTTCTGCATCTGGCCATTAAACATGATGGGATCTTTAGGTTTTGAATGCATCTTGTTTGTCCTGCAGTGATGCAATAGCAGAGATCCGAGCGATCTGCATCGAAGAAATCGGCATATGGATGAAAATGTACAGTGACGCCTTTCTTAACGACAGCTACCTGAAGTATGTGGGCTGGACAATGCACGACAAGGTGCGGCTGCTTTACAACTTTACAAACGCTTTAAAGAGACAAGAATAACATGCAAAAATGAACTGGGTTGTCACATCATCTGTTCCTGGAATTGAGATTTATCTTAAGAAATTTTCATATCCGCATGCTTTACTAAAAAGCAGTCACATTAACAGTTTAACAACTTACATTAACCATTTACAGTACCCTCCTGTAAACTATTATCATTCAGTAAAAACAGAAGATGAAGGGAGTATAACTACAAACCTATGTAATGTACTGGAAAAAATTCTGTTTCCTCTGAAAGCCTAATTTTTCCTGAATTCCTTTGAGTGCATTTAAAGAATCAACATGTCTTTAAAAGTGAAGCACTTGCAGAGAACAGAGAAGAGACCAGAATTAGAGCTTTGAGATCCACCCTAAGTGTACAACCTCAACATGTTTCTGCTCTCTCCTGCAGCAAGGTGAAGTGCGACTTAAATGCCTAACAGCTCTGCAGGGCCTCTACTACAACCGCGAGCTCAATGCCAAGCTGGAGCTCTTCACCAGCCGCTTCAAGGTGAGAGCCATCTGCAGTAAATCCCATCCCAAACTCAGGAGAGCGAGCGACATTGGGTATAAACAAGAGATGGAGAAAGAGCAGTAAATACAATTAGATGTTTAAGTCAACGGTTTAGTTTCCCAGAAATGGTTCGATGCAGCATACAATCTCAAATTTCATAATTATCTTTGTACAGTTCTGAATTATTTTCAAAAATACACTGAATACAAGCATGTGACTGGAGGAAGAGTTTAAACAGTAGGAGGACAAAATATATACATTTGTTTAAATATATAGCCTATTGTTTTCGGTAGCATTTCAAACATACCAAAATGATCAAATTGAGTCCATTGTTTTGGTTTTTTTTTTACATTTAAAAACTGTATGTATCTGAATATCTTGTTTAAATGGTGTTCCACTCTTTCTCAGGACCGCATTGTGTCCATGACACTGGACAAGGAGTATGATGTCGCTGTGCAAGCAATAAAACTGCTTACCCTTGTGTTACAGTGAGTGTCTCTGGTCAGACAGAGGATGTCATCTGTCTGTTAAGACACTTTCTCTGATGTACTGATGACACAGATGACTGTGTGCTGATGTGGTTCTTGTGTTTGGTATTCCAGTAGCAGTGATGAGGTCCTGACTGCAGAGGACTGTGAGAGTGTCTACCACTTGGTGTACTCAGCCCACCGTCCGGTCGCCGTGGCAGCAGGAGAATTCCTTTTCAAGAAGTGAGACTTACATTTGGTTCTTCTTTACTTAATTTGGTAAAGAGTTATGGCACATGCTGCTCATGTTGGAACTTCCATTTATTTCCTGAAAGAGAGCTTGTTGTAGAGGAGCAAAGAATTGAAGAGTAGGAAAGGTTAGGCCATCGCAGAGCATGCTGACCACAGAGATGCTCCTAATGTACACGGACACAGGCCTCCAAGGTCCAAGGTTACTTTAATGTTTCAGCATGTCCTAGTGTACATGTTCAGATGCAGCCTCAGGAAAGAAAGGAAAACCAGCATGTTTTGCTCACAAAGGTAGATTGTATATGTGTTACTTTAAAAGTATAGGAGCATTGTTTTCCTGTAATGTGAATCGTCAATTTTTTTGGTTAATCTTCTACACTTATGATGATCTTTTTAGGCTGTTTAGCCATCGAGACATTGAGGATGACAGTATGCCTAAGAGACGGGGCAGACAGTCTCTGAATGCCAACCTCATCAAAACCACTGTTTTCTTCTTCCTAGAGAGTGAGGTGAGTCCCAATAACACATTCAGTCTTACTGTCTTTTGTGCTAGATGAATTCTGTAGTTTAGTCTTAGGGGTTTTTTTGTTTAATCCGTGCATTTGGGAAAAGGTCCTGCTAAATGAACGGGGCTGTAACAAGTTTGCAGTGAATGGTTGACATAAGTAAGGTAGTGTGAGTAGTGAAGATCTTCTCTGTGCCCTCTTCAGCTGCATGAACATGCTGCATACCTGGTGGACAGCATGTGGGATTGTGCCTCGGAGCTGCTGAAGGACTGGGAGTGCATGATCAGTCTACTGCTGGACGAGCCCCTGCCCGGAGAGGAAGGTCTGACCTCTGGCTCTTTATCTGTTTGGTTGTTGAGCATGTTTCACATCTAGGCTGAGACACAATTTCTTAACATCCTACAAATACTGCAGACAGATTGCCTCCTGAGGAAGCAGGGTATTACATACAACTGAAACAAAAGTGTCAAATGCACATCTTCAGCATTGTCGTGCACACTCCACTGTTTGTGAAATGTCCATTTTTGCATACACTAATGAGAAGTTGTCTGCTTTTCAGCTCTGACAGACAGACAGGAGACAGCCCTCATCGAGATAATGCTCTGCACCATCCGACAGGCTGCGGAGTGCCATCCTCCTGTGGGCAGAGGCACTGGCAAGCGGGTAAGAAAGCATGAAATACAGATGGGCAATATTTGATTCTATTATTATTTCGATATTTTTACACGAAGCCTTTCTGAGCATATTGTGAGTATTAAGTCTATTGTGAAATGTTGCCCAGTTTTGAAAGGAATAAAAAATCTCCTCTTCTTCCAGGTACTGACGGCTAAAGAAAAGAAAACTCAGCTTGATGACCGGACAAGAATGACTGAGCTCTTCGCTGTAGCACTTCCGCCTTTACTTGCCAAGGTGAGCACTGCTATGTCTCTGGTAGAATCGCTGAAGAACCCTGCTGGTCTGTGCGGTTTACTGGAAATAAATAATGTACGTTTTTTCCTTTAACAGTACTCAGTTGATGCAGAAAAGGTCACCAACCTGTTGCAGTTGCCACAGTACTTTGATCTAGAAATCTACACAACAGGACGGTTGGAAAAGGTGTGTGTGTGTGTATATGTTTGTGTGAAATGGGTATTGACATTATATTTTTGTGTTTTTAGTAACTGGTTGTTATGTTGTTGTCTTTTTTTCTATTCAGCATTTGGAATCATTGCTGAGACAAATCAGGGAGATTGTGGAAAAGCACACAGACACAGACGTGCTGGAGGTCTGCTCCAAGACCTATCATTCCCTCTGCAATGAGGAGTTCACTATTTTCAACAGAGTAGACATTGCCCGCAGCCAGCTCCTGGATGAACAGGTGGACAAGTTCAACAGGCTGCTGGAAGACTTTTTACAGGAGGTGAGACTAAGGGGTACAATTTCCAGTGTAGCTGATTGTTTGCAAAATGTGGTCATGTGCATTTTGTGCAAGTATATTCCTGTAAGGCCTGCTTTGTTTGTTAATGTTTCTGTTAAAAGACGTCTTGCCATTTTATTCCAGTTTAATGGCACTGTAGTAAAGCTTTTTTTTCTGGATTATAAAAACATCCTCAGGGAGAAGATCCAGACGAAGATGATGCTTATCAGGTCCTGTCCACACTAAAGAGGATCACTGCTTTCCATAAGTAAGAATCTATCTTTTTGACCATTGCAATTGTTTGACATCTCTTTTAACAAATGCCTCTCTCTGCTTCTCAGTGCTCATGACCTCTCCAAATGGGACCTGTTTACCAGCAACTATAAACTACTCAACACTGGCATTGAGAATGGAGATATGCCTGAGCAGGTGCCAAATTTAAAATGCTGTTTTGACTGTGTTGGAAGTACAGTGTCCTCTGAATGGTAGTGTGAATCTCTCTGTCTCTCCGGGTCATTTCAGATTGTTATCCACGCACTGCAGTGTACACATTATGTGATCCTCTGGCACTTAGCCAAGGTCTCAGAAGGAAGCTGTAAAAAAGTAAGCTGCTTTTCTGTCTTCCATTTTCTTGCTTTGGTAAGACGTTTTTTCTTTTAGTAAAAAATTTTGATTTGACTCTTTTAGGAGGACATGGTGACTCTGAGAAAGCAAATGCGAGCGTTCTGCCTTATGTGCCAGCGTTATTTGGCGAGTGTCAACACTGCCGTCAAAGAGCAGGTTAGTACGAGACATTAGTCCATAGTGCCATGCTTTCATCTTTGTCTATTTTTATAAAGGCACTCTTAGCTTATTGGCTCTTCCCAACAGGCCTTCACCATCCTGTGTGACTTACTGATGATCTTCAGTCACCAGATCATCTCTGGGGGGCGGGAGATTTTGGAGCCTCTGGTCTACACGCCGGACTCCTCCCTACAATCTGAATTGCTCAGCTTCATCCTGGACCACGTTTTCATTGACCAGGATGAGGACAACAACAGCACAGGTTTATCCTCTTAGTGTATCTGAGGCTTTTAATGAAAATTGGCCATTTTTGTTGAATTCAAACAAATCAGCAGTTCTATTTCAGTTCTATTTCTGTTCTGCTTGCTTGAACCATTATCAGATGGGTACACTCCATACCCAAAATTCAAATGCTCATATTATTAGCTAGTTTATTAGCTTCAAAAATAGCAGGTTGTGTTTGGCAAGTTGGAATTTAACTGCACTGTATAAATATGTTTAGATATAAATATGTATACATAGTAGTAATGAATGAATTTGATATGGTCCAGTGTAAATGTGGTTCATCATTTTACATAATTACCAGTCACCACTAGGTGGAGACAGCACCCTTTGTAGTGTTACTCAAATATTTTTCATGTCTCATTTGACCAGATGGACAACAGGATGATGAAGCAGGAAAAATAGAAGCTTTGCATAAAAGACGCAACCTGCTTGCAGCTTACTGCAAGCTTATCATCTACAATGTGGTGGAGATGAGTACTGGGGCTGACATATTTAAGCAGTATATGAGGGTGAGTGTTGCATTGTGTTTTCTCAACATAACCTGTGACCGATAATTTACACTAATCATACTGCTTTTTTCCCCCTTTTCAGTATTACAACGACTATGGGGACATTATCAAGGAAACCATGAGCAAAACAAGACAGATTGACAAAATACAGTGTGCGAAGACTCTTATTCTGAGCTTGCAGCAGGTAGGTGTGATGTCAGAGGTCTGGGTGCCTATTCAGAAACTGAAGCTTACATGCTGGAATGGATAATCACAGAGCTTTGCTTTTGCCCTGTGTAGTTGTTCAATGAGATGCTGTCAGACCTGGGCCCAGGTTTTGACCGCTCAGCCTCAGCCTTTTGTGGCATTAAGGAACTGGCTCGACGCTTTTCTCTGACCTTCGGCTTGGATCAGCTCAAAACCAGAGAGGCTATTGCCATGTTACACAAGTATGTTTCTATCATCTGTCTCTGATGCTGTTTTCATATGGAACTTGGCTGTGCTTGAGCGTATTTAATGTGACTGAATCTGTGGTGTTCTGCATTTGGCTTGTAGGGATGGCATTGAGTTTGCTTTCAAGGAGCCAAATCCACAAGGAGATGGTTACCCTCCCCTAAATCTGGCTTTTCTGGACATCCTCAGCGAGTTCTCGTCTAAACTCATGAAACAAGACAAGCGCACTGTGTAAGCCCCTTTTTCTTACTTCATGTTGATGACTTTTTTTTAACTAGAGTAACATAGAAGTGGAAGTTGTGAATTTACATGACCCTGTGCTGCATGTGTACCAAGTTTCCAAACCAAAGAATTTATCACAGGGGTTAATTCAAGCTAAAACTTTGAGAAATAAGGATCACAAGTGCTGTTTGTTGACTTTCCGGAAAGCTGGAGTTTGCTTTTAGTTCAAATATTCCATTTCATCTTTCAACAGTGCTCACAGATTCCACTTGAAAACACAGCTTGCATAGACTATAGCAAAACTAATAGAAGTCCCTGCTAGGACGGTGACACCATCTTTGAAATGATAAAACAGAGCAAGATGTGTCAGTTTCAGACAAGCACTTGTAAAAATGCTCTTTGCAATAGCAGTAACACTAGTATATTGGGTGTTAAACTACTAGTTTGTAATCTAGCTTTGTTGTTACACCACAAATTAGTGAGAGAAATTGTATAAAGCTACAGTTTGTTTGGTATTTGGAATTAAATTTTTAAATTGGTGGAGTTTTTTTGTTTTTGTTTGTTTGTTTGTTTGTTTTTGGCCAAAAACTAAATTTTGGGTTTTTTTGGTGCCACACAAGTTTGCATATTATATTTGATTTTTGTTTTCTCTCTTTCACGTTTCCAGGCACATGTATCTGGAGCGCTTCATGACATTTCAGATGGCTTTGCAGAGGGAAGACTGCTGGCTACCACTTATCTCCTACAGGAACTCGTTGCAGGCTGGTGGTGATGATGACACCATGTCTGTGGTGAGCGGCATAAGCAGCCGCGGCTCCACCATCCGCAGTAAGAAGCCCAAGCCTGTCACTGCCAAGAGGAAATTGTCTGAAGGTACCACCCCGCATTTGAGTTTCTATATTTCTTACTGTCGACTTTGTTCATCTTAACTGTCTGCTTCCCAAACGCAGTTCTTTGATTAAATCCCAGTAATTTAGTTAGCCACACTGGCACAGTTCTCAGCACTCTTCTGCAGTGCTGAACTGTATGACCAGGTCTAAAATAACAGGGCTGAACTGTCTCTTACCCCTGATTCTTGTCTTTTCCATTCCACAGCAGAGGAGAGCAGCAGCAGCAGCAGCGATGTGTGGCTAAACCGGGAGCACAGTATGCAAACACCTGTCATGATGCCTTCTCCCCACCTCACGTCTACGGTCATGCGTGACCCCAAGCGACTGCGGCCCGAGGACAGCTACATGGGCGTTTACACCATGCCCCCCGAGCAGCAACAGCAGCCACCGACACCACAGCACCACACACACCCACAGACACCCCAGCCTCACCTCCATCAACCCCCCATGGACTACAAGTAAGCACACAGTTGCTGTAGATTTCTGGGTCGCATGCAACTGAGATATGATAATATTGCAAATGATAATATTGCATTATCATAATAATATTGCAATGAAGCAATCATTTGTCTCAGTCATTATCATATGCTCTGCATCTAATTGGGCTACAGATAATTTTTAAATGAGAATATACTTTAGGGAACAACTATGTGCAACCATTTAACCATTTAAATGATTCTGCTTCACTCTCAGTTAAGAAATTTCTCTATTGCTTTATGTCCACCTGCATGTGCCTCAAAATGTTTCATGTCTGCAGATATATGAATGAGCTTAGTACACATCTGGCCTCACAACCCTTCACAACTACATTGACCTAAAACACTTTTCCATGTTCAGAAGTACTTGATTATAAACTTCTGTACATTTTGCATAGCTTGGGTGGGTTGGGAAAGCAGTGAAATCTTAAAGGAAGTTGTTGAGTTTTGAAATGTGACTTTGTGTGGGGTGGTGGTGGCGTAGTGGGTAGGATAGGGTCCTAGGGTTCGAATCTTACCTTAAGCACCACCACTGGGTTCCTTAAGCCCAAGTTGCTCCAGGGAGAGACTGCCCCCTGTGGTTAGGGAATAGAAGTCGCTTTGGATAAAAGTGTCTGATAAATGCCTTAAATGTAAATGTGTTAACTTCTATGTATAATGTATGAAGCAAAGTAATAGTGAGCCGTATGGACAAAAACTTATTGAATGAATAATTTCTGTACAGTATTGGTAAATATCACGGTACTGTAAACTATCCAAACGAAAACCAGTAAAAACAGCAGTAAGCCCTTTTTAAAGCACTTTTTATTCTACTAATAACCATATCTTATTGCACAAAATCGCAGAAACAGAACTGAACAACCCGTAGTTAAAGTGTAAATGTACCTTTACAGTCCACATTTTTAAAATGTCCTTTTAGTGCAAAAAGTTTTGGCTATTACTTTCATGCTAAAAACGCTAATTCCAGCAAGGTCTGAGCATGTGTCTGACCCTTCTGTGTTTCATAGACCCTACTGGTTGGCTACCTTGTCTCTAATGACTTGTTTTTGTTTAGTATTCTTCCGTGCTAGCCAGTATTTGCTAGCAACACATTAGTGGAAAGCTGTAGATGTTTCTGCTGTTTAAGAGTTCAAGTGTTGCCGTTTCAAGCTGTTCTGGATTTGTTTGTGGCATGTCGGTATGATATGTAATTGTGAAACTCATACACTTAATTTTTAAGCAGTATACAGGAAGAATCAATATGCTGGGTGCTTCTACGGTAAAGTATATTGCTGTTGTGTTTTGCAGTACGCAGGTCACTTGGATGCTTGCGCAGAGGCAGCAGCAAGAGGAAGCTGCCAGGCAGCAGCATGAGAGAGCCATGAACTATGCCAAACTGAGGAGTAACTTGCAGCATGCCATGTAAGAACACCAAATATGTTCACATCCTTAATAAGGAAGGTTCTGAGTTCTTAGTCAGCAAACCGAAACATTTACATGTATTGGGGTGGTGGGGGGTGTCTATATCCTTTCATCAGTGAATCATTTCAGGTAGTCAGCCTAAGCTTGATGTGAATGAGTCCAGGCCAAAACAGAGACTGACTGTCAAACCATACCGTTAATGTGTCCACCATATGATGGCAGGGAAGGTTGATGATCTGTGTTAAATCATATGTGTTCTTGCATAGTTCGACTAAGCTAGTTATATGTCATTCTAGCTACAGGGCCAGTTAATCATGCATGCAGTAACAGCTGCTTAGCTGTTGTTTGCAACCTATAACTTGGTGATGAAATTTGTGGTGTTGTATAAAGCCACACTATATGAGTAGAAATCTCCCTTTAGTGGTGTCTTGATCCAATTAGTGATCAGTGCCTCATTTATGCAGTTTAAAATGCTAAGGGTGACCAGTTGAATGCACTTCTAGCAAGAGTCGGCCTCACTGGCAAATAAATCATCCTGCAAGCTGTCTGGCCTCATGCAGTGTTGAACTGTGATCTCCTGAATAATTAAAATCACACCCACGCTATCCTCGAAAAGTGAATTATGGCTGTTTCATCTGTCAGTCTAAGCTTTAATGAGTTATGTCAGGTCTTCTTTCATTCATACTCTTGACATATTTATTTAGTTTGTTTTTCTTCTGTTCCAGTACTAAGAACAGTTGTTTGACTGCTATTTGTTTTTTATTTATGTATTTATATTTTCGCAGCCGTCGAGGATCAGGTCTAATGGAAGACGATGAAGAACCGATTGTGGAGGATGTGATGATGTCATCAGAAGGCAGAATTGAGGATCTCAATGAAGGAATGGACTTCGACACGATGGATATTGATCTGGTAAGAAGTTCTTGCATGTTGTTTTGGCTGAAATCATTTAATTGTGATGCATAGCCTGGTTTAGCAATGAGATGTTTTTTTTCCTTCTGTGGCAACGTGGTGATTTGCAGCTTCATTGTGTCTTTTTTTTTTTTTTTTTTTTTTTTGTCGCCTGCGTCAAAAAATCGACGAGAGCGATCGGAACTGAAGCCAGATTTTTTTGACCCTGCCTCTATCATGGACGAGTCTGTAAGGACCACTCATTTCCTGGGTTATGATGCTTTTCAGCGGTAATGTGGGAAGCACGCCAACTGTCCACTGTAAGACCATGAGAGATCACCACTAGATGGCACTAATAGGAGTGATTTCTAATAGACACCTCTTTTCCACAGTTTACTCCATACTGTGGAAGAGAGACAGCCTCAAGCTAAGAAAAGTTAAAGAGCATCTGGACTTAAAATTAACTACAAGTTAAGAGAAGCAGGGGTCATTTATTTGGTAACACTAACATCACACTGAAAATAAACCTTTTCTTTTGTAGGTCCTTGGAGTACCCATGTTTTAAGATAAACGCTTGGAATCTTTTTGATGAAAATCCTAGACTTTTCTGTAATATGAGATTAATTTTGTAAAGATTATGGCCAAAATCACAGTAGTAACTGGCAAATAAAAACTACACATCTTCTGTAGAGACTTAAAGATATAAATATAGTGACTTCAGCGGTCGTTGACTAAGCTTTCCCTCTCCATTCAGAATGTAGGGAGCAGACTGTGGAATGCCATGGAATGTTGGACTGTTCTTAGGCATGTATAAATATATAAAATATTTCAAAGTTGAACGTCATCTTGTGAAGAAATTTATGTGAGCTCTCTTAAAGTTGTGGTATTTCTTGAAACTGGGGTGAATGCATCTTTTTTTAACTTAAAAGATAACTATGTTATGTATAGCCCTTTTGTAATAGTGAGTAATCAGGTGTAAAGTAGTAATTTATAAGCAGGTTATTGCTCATCATAGTGAGTGATGTGAAATATTTTATTCTTCCTAACTATCTAATATGTAAAATGGAGCAGATCCTCCAGGTCTTTATATTTAGCGTTTAGTTTTGTTTCCCTCCCTTCGAAAAAGACGATAACAAGGCCTACAGCTCACGCTCTCCTTTAGTGGCGGTGAGGACGCTCACCGTAACTCTTTTGAAGAATCGGAGAAAGGAAGCCGTGTTTCTGCTTCTCCCAAATCATCTCGCCCAAAGATTAGCACTGCTCACATATCCCTCCAAAGAGCAGCAGCAATGAAGCAAAAGGAAATCTCTCCAGTAGTGCCATTGTGTTAGTCTCTAACAAAAGCGAAGCTTACTACAGTTACGTCTGCTGCAAAACCATTGTCTCCTCCCTGAGATCCAGCTGATTAGTGATGTAGACATTTACTTTTAAATAAAGTTATATAAGAATATATAAATTGGTGCTGATTTTATAACTGTGCATTTAGGGTTTTTTTTCTTATTTTTAAGCTCCAATTTAAAGTTACAAGGAAATGGAAATGTATTAAAAATGTCAAAAGATGAGAGCATGTAGCCATGCAGCAAGGAATTTTTTAAAATTTGTATTTTATATGGATTTTTCTGTTTGTTAGTATTTTTTTGTTTTGGTCAGTCTTAAGGTCTTCAGGTTATTACATTTTCCTAAATGTACTTTAGGATTGTGAGGCTTCATGGGCTCTTACATTCAGCTTTAAGGTTTTTTTTTGTTTGTTTGTTTGTTTGTTTGTTTTCCTTCCCAATATCAAACCTTCAGCGTAACACAATATAACATTCATTCAAACACGAACATTATTTGTGTTGCTTTGGGCAGCTCTATAAAAATTAAAACGATACATCTAGCTTGTACTGAAATATTTGTATATCTAAACATGTTTTGTCACAGGTATACTTTTTGATCATTCCATGCCTTGGCCTTAAACATGCTTGTACAAAAAAAATGTTCTCAATTTTTTTTCATGTTAAGAATTTTCTTTCTTTTTTCTTCATGTTAAAGTTTTGTTTTGTTTTTTTCTGTTTTGTGCGGTGCATTGGTTCCCATTTTGTTTAGACTATAGTATGTTCCGAAATGGCATGATTGTAATTATTGAGTTAGGAAAGTGCAAAGGCACTTGAAATACAAAACTCTCTACTTTGCTCTACTTTGTCCCCTGTTGGTCACTCACCACTGCATTGGCAAAACTGCTGAATAGATTGTGTAAATATACATGTGTTTTAACAGAAACTTTAATTTTCTAGTGTTTTTTTTCCTGTTAATGTTTATAAGCATATATGATCTTTTCCCTGTTAAAAGATTTCCACTCATACCTAATTGTTTCCCTGTTCTGTCATCCACTGTACTATTTCTGATTTGTATCTATCTGGAGACAGTAAGTTTTTGAATAAAAGTAAACAAATCTTTTTTGTGTGATTTTACACTCTTGCGTCTGCTTTGTGTTCGGAACGTTAAGTGAGGCTGGTGTAAATGGATTGAGACTGTTTTACAAATGACGTTTGATGGGGTTTTTTTACTTCATTTTGAAGGCCATGAATGAAGTCAGGCACTGATGGATGAGAAGGCCTGGTTCACAATGTAGTTCAAGTTCATCCCACAGGCGTTGAATGGAGTTGATGTCGGGGCTCTGCGGGCCAGTCAATTTCTTCCACACCGAACTCCTCCAAACATGTCTTCGTGGACCTTGTTTTGTGCACTGGGGCACAGTCATGCTGGAATAGAAAAGGGCCTCCCTCACACTGCAAAAATATCTAGTTACCTTGAAATTTTAAGGTTGCCCTTCCCTCGAAGTAAGGGGCCTAAACCCAAATCCTGAATTAAGAGGTGTGTCCCAATATTTTTATCCACGTAGCATATGTGCTCTATTAGAAAGTGCCGGAAAGGCGTCACGGTGGCGCTTTGTTGTTTTCCTGTAATGGCGGAACACACGGAGGGAGAGAGCATTGCTTTCGGTGCTAACGGGTAAGCGTTTAAACCCCTCTAGGAGCACTGTTTAACTATATCAGGGGAGAGTAATACTTCAGCGCTACTTTATATATCCCAGCTAGGAACTTGTTTCATTGAATTTGTAGTTTCCTCTATAATTGTGATTTTGTGAGTGGCTATTCTAGCCGGCTAACTGTGCTAGCTCAGCTAATGTCAGACAATAACGGACCCGCCACTTTTCGGACAGGATTCAAATATGCACTTGTGTTAATGCTGTTTGCACAAATTACCGACTGAATTTTACTATACTTTGTAGGGTAAGTGCTATTTGTTTCCCTGTTTGATATCCTCCTTTCAACCAAGGGTCCAGTAAACATGCGGTGCAGAAAGGGGCTGTGGCTCGGGACGTTGTCTCCTACAGCATCCTACAGCCCTCACATGGCTGGATCTGTAACAAAGCTGCATGCTTTTCGCCTGACTTACTTTAGCGCTCTCTGTGCAGACGCAAGTTTTCTTGTTTAATATCCTTTTATCAAGGGAATGGTAACCATGCTGTTTAGAAAGGGGGCTGTGGCTCCGTTCTGTGTCTCCAGTAGCATTTTGCTCTGTCTAACTCCGCTGCATGCTTTTCTCCAGACCTCCCGAAGCTCTCTTTGCAGAATCAGGTTTTCCTATTTAATATCGGCCTGTTATCTAGGGGTCAAGTACACATGCTGTGAAAGGGGACTGTAACACGGAGCTGTGCCTCCAGCGACATTCGGTCACCCTCGCGTTCCTGTGTGAAAGATTTAGCACTCTCTTGTCCTTGTATTACTAAGGACTAAGTATGTAACCGTAACACCACAATGACCATACGAGGACATAGCATTGATCTGAACATTTAGTGTCATTTTTATAATGATTGGTTAAAATATTTGGTTGGTTAAAGGATGCAAATGTAACCCCACCTGTCGGTTGGAAGATCTTAAAACAATAATAGCAAAGGAACCAAGAGGTGTGATATACAAGAAGTTGGTTTAGAACAAGTGTATAAAGATTGGTCCCCAGCAAGCTCAAAATAGAGGGTGGATCCACATCCTGGCTGGATGTCCTGTCTGATTTGCTCTCTGATTGGCAAAATAAAGGAAACCACCTTTATCATTTTCTGTTATAAAGTTGTCTTCATTTTTTACTTTGTGTTAAGCTCAAGATCTACTAAAGCTGCATGCTTTCTCCTGACTTACTGAATCTCTTTCTGCAAAAGCAGGATGGCGCAGCAGTCTCCGGCCTTGTTTGCTGCCTCTGCTCCTGCAGCCAGTGCTGGCATGCCCCGCAGACAGCCCCTCCTCAGCACCCCCGCCACCCCACCATTCCCTGCTGTAATGCGAGGCCCACCACCCCCAGCCAGACCACCCTTTGGACGCCTTCCTTTTGACCCCAGTGTCCCACCGCCCATAGCAACGCCCCATTTACAGGTACAAAGGTCCAGACTTCACTAACAGGGGTTGACAGTGTTCAGTGCTCTGAGTACTTTGAGTACCTACATTAATGAATTAGTACGCACCCAAATGAAAAATTTCTTTTCCTTACCATGCATGCAGGACCGACAAAACTAACCAAAAAATTAAATCAACATTCTGATGGGTGTGTCTGCTTTCTCGCCAATAACTGGTCAAAATGATGTTTGCATGCTGGCAGAGCCACTCGGGGCGAGTTTCTGTACATGTTTTGTGGCTGTCGAGTGAGAAAAAGCGTCTCGCTCAGATCCATGGAACAGGAGCAGATCACTTCTCTGGACTGGCAAACAGGTCTTGTATCGGTGCGGGCCGTGAAGTTGAGGGGGCGGGGCACACAGTTACAGAAGCGCTGACATGAGACCTACTCTGACTGGGTTTTGATTGGTTCAGAAGCGAGGCTCCGTGGACCGCCAGGAACCATATTTTTAAACATCATTCTTATTTTTCTTTTTAAGATTTTCCGTTCCTGTGTGATGAAACTTAGAGATCCAGTATGAAGTTGTTCAAATTTGGTTTGCATTTGCGCAGTAAAGACTGAAAACTGGTGCGCATTTGTCATACCACATACACCAATTTCTGCATGCATACCAGTCTGCGGAGCCTTGCTTCTGCACCAGTCAAAATTTAGTCAGAGCAGGTCTGATTTTAGCTCTTCTGTCACTGCGTGCCCCGCCCCGCCCCCTCAGCTTCACAGCCTGTCCCCCTTGACTTTTGAATTTGGGTGTGTACTAATTCATTAATGTAGGCACTCATTAGAGTACTAGATTGTTCTGCCACATTGTGAGAGTTAGATAGTTGTTCACCTTCTACAAATATACTTATTGTTAGTGTAAATATGTTCGTTACATTGTGGTTTTGAGAGCTGGATAAAAGTTCATCAGATGAGAGAGGGTTGACAAGATATTAATCAACTCCTAACAACCGTGTACATACAAAATTAGCTATATTGACTGCTTTAACATTAACCCATATGTCATGAATGAAGTTCTTTTATAACACAAAGCAGGATCAGTGTCTACAGAACAATACTGTACTGGAGACAATTACAGTTGATGCAAATTGATAGCATGAGTCATATGAACTACACAATAATAAAAAAGGGAAAACCGTGGTACAATGCACTAAACTTCAATATAAGAAAGGTTCAATAACTGTATGAGAACAGTAAGAAATGTACTGTGTAATCTATGTGAGAAGTACAAACATAAGCAAATTAGCCTAGCACATTCTGTTGGAACTGTAACAGTAGTGTGGCAAAGAGCAAACGTTGAGTAGACCTTTTCATGTATGGTAGGCTGTAGTGGCCAAAACTGAAAAATATTGCAATGTATTGTTTTTCTCCCCTCCAAGAGACCGCCATTTATACCGCCGCCAGTTGGCAACATGCCACCACCTCCTGGCTTGATCTTTCCACCAGGAATCCCACCAACAGCCTCAGCCACACCTACTGCCCCAGCAGTGAGCACTACAGAGGAGATCTGGGTAGAAAACAAGAGTCCGGAAGGAAAGGTATGGAGCTTATAGTTTGTAAAAAAGATTTTGCTAAGTAATTTACCTGGATATATGTAAGCTACATGTGGCACACACCACGCAAACTGGTAGCTGACACCAACGCTTGCTGGTGCTGTCCAGCAACCGACAGTCAGCTTGGTGTCTCGGGAACAGGTAGAGAGAAGGTTGAAGATGTACTGGAGCATTCTTTTAGAGATTTTGTATCACAGAGCACTGTTATCTGTGATAAATCTCTCATTCATACTGATGTTTTGCTCAAACATCACTCAATTTTATGCCCCACTTGAGATGCTGGTTAGTATATCAGTTGTGGTGATTTGTTTTTGAGCAGGTATACTACTATAATGCTCGCACAAGGGAATCAGCCTGGACGAAGCCGGGAGGTGTGAAAGTGATCCAGCAGGCTGAGCTCACCCCTATGATGCTGGGTCAGGCTGCGGCTGCAGCTGCCGCAGCAGCCACGGCTACAGGAGCAGTCTCCAACGCCCCTAGCCCTTCTCCCAGCATACCTGCCACAGGCCCCAGCATTGTACCTCCTCACACAACACCGGCCTCTTCCGTTGCCATGAGCGCCACCTCCACTCCCAGCACAACTACAGTCTCACCTCTTCTACCTACACCTGGGCCTGGTAAATATAAGCAACACTACAAATCTGGACCTCAAGTTGAACTTTTTGTGCTTATGCCAGCATTTATGTTTTTCTTTAACTAACAAGAGAGAAAAAGACTGAATTGAATTTAGGTTGACTTTAATGCACCAAAAAGTTACAAATCTTAAACTTTTGTTGACTTTGAAATTGCAGATCCCTGATTAAAATAGGGGTTCAGCCTCTGATGATCTCTTATGTCTTATTCTTTTTTCACAGCTCCTGAAAATGTTGACCTGTCATCTGCAGTAACTGCTCCTCACAGTGTGGCAGTGACCCCTGTAGCTGCTGTCAATGCCCCAGCAGTAGCAGTCACCGTGACTACAGGTCCACAGCCCCTTCCTGTGGGACTTGCCCACACAGTGCCACAGCCGGCTGCTGCAATCCCTGCATTCCCCCCAGTGATGGTGCCACCTTTCAGAGTGCCTCTGCCTGGCCTTCCAATTCCTCTACCTGGTAAGTTGTCTGTTGTCTGTTCTTGTCTGCACTACTTCTACTCCCCACCCACCCCCCGAATGCCTCCCCTGTACTCACATCTCTTCCCTTGATTTGCTGTGAAATCTATGTCTTTCTGTGCTTTTCTTCTTTTCAGAACAAGCGGTGTTTTACTAACAAATTGTTTAGAATTGAGCGTGATTCTTAAATTAGTGAGTGATTCTTTCAAGCTGTGGTGCTTTTAGCCAAACTCAAAGCAGTGTTGTGTGACACCCTATAGATGGCAGTACTAGCCCCCTTCACAATATTTTTTCAGTACTACCAAGCAGATAGGTTATATCGTTACTCGTGTCATCTGTTTTTATACGTGACACTAATGCTTTCTGAAGCTTGACATCAACTCCTGCAAGTCCTGTCAAGGTGATCTTTAATGAATATCGGTATATTCTCGACTATTTTACCCATCATAATCTGCCTAGTTTTATCTGACAGACAGAAGATCGCCATTACCAATGCAGAGTCTGTTGTAGAGCCCGACCGATATATCGGCAGGCCGATATTATCGGCCGATATTAGTCATTTTCCAAACTATCGGTATCGGCA
>JBBPDB010000032.1:4892208-4905650 GCA_037974465.1 Brachypetersius altus | reverse complement strand
TTTTTTTTTAATTTTTTTTTTTATAATAGTGTTGTGTCATATGTTTATAATTGTTGGGGGATAGTGTTTGACTGCATTCTAGAGGTCATCTGATCAGCAGTAATAATAATACCAAGGAAGGTCAAATTCAAATTCCGTCTGGAAATGTCACATTTTTATATTGTAATACGCCATTGATTGTCCACTTGAACCTTTCCCTCACATATTTTTAAAATTAAATCGCTTCTGAGAAACTCAAAGAAAAGAAAAGAAAAAATTCACTAGGCAACACTGCAATTTGCGTATAAAAACATCAAGATTTTACTTGTTAGTTTCACATTAAGTAATTACACAAATAAGTAGCCCTGGGTCTTCTGGGAAAAAAGCAGCATAAGGCAAGAATGGCTAGCTTATGGAATGAAAATGTTATAGCCCAATAAAAAGGGATGCAAAAACGCTCATAAATGGCCCAGAATTAAAGTGTTTAAGGGGTGACCAGTAGGCAAACGGTGTCTTCATGACTCTTCCTACAGGTGTTTGATGCGTACGTAAAGACCCGTGCTGAAGAGGAACGGAAAGAGAAGAAGAACAAAATCATGCAGGCCAAAGAGGACTTCAGAAAAATGATGGAGGAAGCCAGACTTGGAGCGAGGTACACACCAAGACCGCTTACAACTTTTGCTTTTATTTCTTAATAAGAAACTTGATTCAGTACATAAGTACATTTTTGGAAGAAAATCCTTTGGGTGGAAACATCTACAGAGGTGCATGTTGGATGAGCTTCACCATTTGTCTTTTTTTTTTCTCCTCCTCACAGAACCACATTTAGTGAATTTGCAGCCAAGCACGCTAGGGATGCACGGTTCAAAGCTATTGACAAGATGAAGGATAGAGAGGCCATTTTTATTGAGTTTATGACCTCTATCAGGAAAAAAGAGAAGGAGAACTCCAAGAATCGGGGCGAGAAGGTGAGCATGAAACTCGTCAACTCTGATTATTTATAGCAAATACACCCTTGGTTTCACCTACATACGAATAAATACAAGGCTTCTTTAGTGACACAAACAAGATGATATTATAACCCCAGTACCAATGAAGTTTGGATGTTGTGTAAAACGTAAATAAAAACAGATTTGCAAATCCTTTTAAACCTATATTCAATTGAATACACTACAAAGAAAAGATATCTAATGTTCAGGCTGATAAACGTCAATGTTTTTTTTGCAAATCATCACTCATTTTGAATTTGATGCCTGCAACAGCTGGGACAGGGGCATGTTTACCACTGTGTTACATCACCTTTCCATTTAACAAGGCTTGTCAGACCACAGCACACTTTTCCACTTTGCGTCAGTCCATCTCATGTGAGCTCGGGCCCAGAGAAGCCGGCGGCGTATCTGGGTGTTGTTGATATATGGCTTTTGCTTTGCATGAACTTGCACTTGTAGATGTAGAGATGAACTGTGTTAACTGAAAGTGGTTTTCTGAAGTATTCCTGAGCCCACGTAGTAATATCCTTTACTGAATGATGTCGGTTTTTAATGCAGTGCTGTCTGAGGGCATCTAATGTTAGTATTCAGCCTTGTCGCTTACATACAAAGATTTCTTCAGGTTCTCTGAATCTTTTGATGATGATATGGACAGTAGATGAGGAAATCCCTAAATTCCTTGCAATTGTACATTAAGAAACTTTGTTCTTAAACTGATGGACTAGTTGCCCATTCAGTTGTTCACAAAGTGGTGAACCTCACCCCATCCTTGCATGTGAAAAATTGAGCCTTTTTCAGGAAGCTCCTTTTATACCTAATCATGACAAACACCTGTTTCCAATGAACCTGTTCAACAGGTGTTTTTTGTATTCCTCAACTTTCACAGTCTTTTGCTGCTCCTGTCCCGGCTTTTTTGGAACGTGCTGCAGGCATCAAATTCAAGTGAAGATAAACCATACAGTTTCTCATTCTTTGTAGTGTATTCAATTCAATATAGGTTGAAAAGGATTTGCAAATCACTGTGTTCTGTTTTACACAACTTCCCAACTTCATTGGAATTGGGGTTGTACATACACACACACACACACACACACACACACACTTTTAATTTTGTGCAAAGGCGTTGTAGTGTGTCCAGTCTATGTGGCCATTGTTGCTCTGCAGATTGCGCTTGAGACGTCAAGTAGTTAGGGTTAAGTACTGGGAGACTGTGCTGATTGCCTTTGGCAGCTAAAGGTCAGCCATCAAACATTAATAGCAGTGAAATGTCACTTGTTGGGGGAGGGGTGATAGGTGACGAGATGGGGGGGGGTCTGCACAGAGTGAGGCTCTCCAAAGGACGCCAATCTACTATAAATGTTTTTAACAACAATGTTAAAGCAGAGCCTAATGACCAGTGGACTCTTGACATAAGGAAACAGTAGGTAGGAGGAATTCCTTTCAAGTATATATGTCAGCCCTCTTTCACTGAGGATGAATAGATGCTTTTCCTGTTAGTAAACAAGACACGTGACTTGACTACGTCATCTCCTCGATTAAGTCTCCAAGTTGTCTGAAGGATGTCAATAAGCTACGAGGTAGCTCTGTGGCTTGCTGCGCAGCTGGTAACTTACAAGATGTGGGCACAGCGGGTGAACTCTGATATACTGCACCGTGAGAGTTTATCTTAGCAGAGACAAAGATGGAAACTGGATGAGTTTTTTAAATAGTTACCTTAAGAAGCTTGAAATTAATTTGTTAAAGGACACCGTCCACTTTTTAGCCATTTCATCAGGTTTATTTACTACGACTTAAACCAGGCCTTCAGACTGTTTTCCTGCTTCTGCATGAGCATGAGCCTTTTGCACCTAGGTCATAAACTCTGTCAACACATGCTATCGACAGAACATCTTCAACATGTTGTGGTGATGAATAAAGTGAGAAAAATTTAAGCAGAGTGAAAGTGCTGCATAAAGCAAAAAAGTGTGAGGCAGGTTCTGAGAACCTGAATTTTGAACCTGACCAATATCTGAACCCAACTGACTACTAATGTAGAGAACTGGCTACTAATGTAGAGATACAGGGCTGCTAACACAAACTGCCCATGGAAAAAGATATGTGATCAAGTGTGCCCAGTGTTTAAGCCCCCAAAACACTACTGCGAATGAAACACTCAAACCATGACCATGTCCGTGCCATTTCTGTGCTGAGGCTCAGTGTTGTGCATGTAATTTCAGGTAAAGCAGGACTTCTTTGAGTTGCTGTCGGATCATCATGTGGATGGTCAGCAGCGTTGGAGTAAAGTGAAGGAGAAAATGGAGACAGACCCGCGCTACAAAGCAGTGGAGACGTCAGCGGCACGAGAAGAATTCTTCAAGAGCTTTGTGGAGAAGCTCACAAAGGTAGAGGAGACCTCATCCCTCAGTATAGTTTACCAGATATGAAGAACCCTGACCAAAAGGCACAGAGTGATTAAGCTTTTTTACCGACCATAATAGGCTTGTATTCCTTTCATTCTTTTTGTCTATATGATCTTTTATTCTTTGAGCTATTTACATGCGACAGGCATCTATTCAGGTTGTAATATTTGTTGTGGTGCGATAACTGGCAGTTAAAATCCGGTGCTGTGCCAAACCTCAGTATGCTCTGTACCCTCCCTCCAACTTAAGAACTCAAATTCTGAGAAAGAGAAGGAACTGGAGAAGCAAGCAAGGATCGAGGCCAGCCTGAGGGAGAGAGAGCGGATGGTGCAGCGGTTTCGCTCTGAGCAGACCAAAGAGATTGACCGGGAACGGGAGCAACACAAGCGAGAAGAAGCTGTGCAGCATTTCAAAGCCCTTATGTCTGATATGGTAAGACATTGCACCTTATGCAGTGTGTGAACAGCTAATGTGGCTTACAGCACTGAATTACACACATTGAGCGGTGTTCGCCGGGTGTCAGACTGCATGTATGAAAGGCCTCAGATTTATAACTGACCATTTCCCTGTTTTAATACACAAGGTGGCTCATCACCTCATTATCAAGCTCTTTTATGAGCTAAATCAGGCATGTTAAGTTCCACAATTAGGTGTTTTTCCTGGTTGGACACACTTGATGCCACTCTAATCTAATTACAGAGACCTTCATGAATCAGGTGTGTGTTGCGTGCTTCCACACCTGATTCAGTTCATCAGCTAATTATCAAGCCTGTCATATGTTGAATCAGGTGTTGGAGAGCAAGCAAAGCATTAAACTGCCTCACAGAATCACATTAGGTTGAACGGAAATTCAAGTGTGATTGATCGTAAGCCATGCTGCTGTATTTAGTGGTGGAGCCAGATACATTTTGGCAGGCCACCTTTTGACTCCACTCCTGACTGTATTTAAAAAACAGGTGTTTTGGGGGCATATTTAGGGTTTACACTATAAAAATGGGCACTTTCAAGCATTTTATAACCACATTAAAACATAGTGAAAAAAACACTACACCAGTGGTCCCAAAACGAGCCAAAAAAATAACACGGGCAACAGCCACGTCTTTTTTCTGTGCAGCCGGCGGACCGGTACAACATGACCCATGGCCCGGTAAAAAAAACGTGGATGTTACCCGTGTTATTTTTTTGGCTCGTTGTACACACTGGATTTACGTTTATTATTATATTTTAAAGATACTCCATAATTATATTTTTAAAATATCCCCATTTTTATGCGTATCATTTATTTGTATAAATGCATATATTTATCTGCCGCTCCTTAAAGGCCGGGCCGCGAAAATAGTTTCTGATATTAAACCGGTCCGTGACCAAATAAAGGTTGGAGACCATTGCTGTACATTATGCGGGTGCTCTAGGAACATATAATGGTAAAACAGAAGGGAACTATAAGGTTATGATTGCCATATGGCTTGGAAATGCCATCTGTGTGCATCATTCATATATCATGTGCAGCTGTTTGAGACTCGTCTGCTGTGTTTCTGAATGATAGGTGAGGTCATCAGACGCCAACTGGTCTGAGACACGACGCTCCCTGAGGAAGGACCACCGCTGGGAGTCTTCCTCACTGTTGGAGCGTGAGGAGAAGGAGAGGCTCTTCAATGAGCACATTGAGGCACTGAGCAAGAAAAAGAAGGAGCTCTTCCGGCAGCTTTTAGATGAGACATCTATTGTACGCCGGCAATTATCTGTTCTCTTTCTTGAATTTGCAGTTGTTCTTGGCATATGATGTCACAGCTGACCTTGTTCCTCTCTATTAGGTCACATTGACCTCAACATGGAAGGAGATTAAAAAGAGCATCAAAGACGACCCAAGATGTCTAAAGTTTTCTAGCAGCGATCGGGTAGGAAGCCGTTATATTGTGTGTCAGAATTGTACTCAATCTTGCGTCTCTTAAATGGTGTCAGAAACCCTGCATTTCTTTCCAGAAAAAACAGAGGGAGTTTGAAGACTACATCAAAGACAAACACATCACCGCTAAGGCAGACTTCAGAACCCTGTTAAAAGAGACCAAGTTCATCACATACAAGTACGTTCTTAAACATGCTCTGTAAAAAAAAAAAAAAAAAAAAAAGGCTTTACGGTTGATTTGTTGTTTTTAACCAGTGGTCTGTCTCTCGGCCTTTGCTTGTTTCCCAGGTCTCGTAAATTGATACAAGAGTCAGACCAACACTTGATCGACGTAGAGAAGATCCTACAGAATGACAAGCGCTATTTGGTGCTGGAATGCGTGCCGGAGGAAAGAAATAAACTCATCATGGCATATGTAGAAGAGCTGGACCGCCGAGGACCCCCTCCTCCCCCTACTGCCTTTGAGCCTGCCCGTCGCTCCACTAAGTGATCCAAACACAAACACATCTGTCAGAGCTCTGGCCTCTTTCCACCAGTAGCCTTCAAACTGCCATCCCTTTCTCAAGCTCGGTCAGAGACTTGGATCTTTACCATGGACCATGATTCCTGTTTCTCATCCTAGTTTTTGATACCATCCTTATCTCTTTCATATCAGTTCCACGTCGAGCACAACTGAGAACAGGACTTGGTAAGTGCATGGCCGATGGAAGCAGGCATGCTGATAATTTCGTCATGGCTCGAGAAGCTACTGTGAACAAATGTCAGAGCTGATTAAAGAGTGGCGGCGTAAGTAGGGGGATACATTCCGCGACCAATCAAAACCACCTGAACCCTCTAGCATGGTGGAAGTGTGCATTAACACAGCAGGGACAGCTGTGTTTATGTGCCAGAGAGAAAGCCCAGGTGTGGGGTTGGCAGAACAGTGACCACCTGAACCTCCTCGTTTTCTCCTCACAGTTTCTCAGTCCCTATCCACGACTACCTGTAGCTTAATTGTGGTCCTGTGTCTCTAATGTCCCATTGTCATGTTTTCTTGATTTAAACAGTTCAGTTGTAGAAATTGGGAAGATTCCCAGTTTTGTTCTCTGGTGACTGTGGTCATCCAATGGGGGTATTCAGCTACTGTGGCCCCACTGTGTGTCTGTCATTTTATCTGACAATTCAAATTTAAATGTAAAATATTTTTAAATAATGAACAGATATGTGTTCACTAAGTCATTAATCATATGTGGTATTGGTCTGTGCAGGCAGTAATGGTTGACAGCACATTGCAAGGCTTAATTTAATTGTTCTGATGTTTTTGAGATGACCTTTTTTGGAGTTGCTGTATTTCTGTACAAGTTGACTGGAATAAAGGCAACCTACTTTTTTACATAACCAGCAAGGCTCATTTCTTACTGTTAACGTCTCGTCCTGTTAAGACCTTTGTGTTTGTGCTGGAGTGACGTACTGATGAATGACACCAGCATCAGCTTACTGATGGGAACAATGAAATTTATTAAGAACAAGTGCATTTACAAAACAGCTATTGTATTTTACATCTGAAGGAATATTTGTTTATATAAACGATATGATTGAACAATATACAGGAGATTAAAATATTTGACTTCTGTCTCCTATGTCAACATTCATATTCAGGCCTTTAAGGCCAGACAATAATACACATAAAATAATGACAGAACTGTAAAGCATGATATATAATGTATACATCTGGAGCACTAGTATAAGGTACAAAATATAACACCTTGAAACATTTTTATACAAGCACTCCTAGAGTCAATGTCAAACCAGGTTTACTCACATCATTTCAAACGATAGATAACAACATGAATTGGATAAATGCAGCCCGTGAGTGGCACTGATTTGGTTTCCTCTTGTCAGTAAAGACAGTTCAAGAGGGGTCTCTTGTTGCTGTTTGTACTCAAGTCCTTTTTGACTAAATGTGTGTGTGACTTGTTTCTATTGTGTTTGAAACAGCTCTTCATTACTTTCCCTCTTTGGCGTCCTGGTGCTCCCAGGGCACGGGGTCGTTCTCCTGCGTGTGGGATCCACTCTCGCGCTCGTGCCAGAACTGCTCCACGTCCGGGAGCACTATTCCCTCTTTATTTCCAGGACTGTCCTTCTCCTCCCTTTTCTCCTGCTCCTGCTGCGTCTTCTCTGTCTCCTCCGGCCTGGTGGGGGACGGCAGGTGAGCGGAGGTCTCAGGCCTCGGGGTGGGCGACTTTGGGGCAGTGGGCGCGTGTGGCCCCGGTTTGGGCTGTTGTTTGGGCACCTGTTTGCGGAGCGTGAGTCTGCGCCATAGGCCCTTGTAGCTCTCGCGGAACTCCTCGGACAGCGCGAGCACGATGAGAGGGTTCACGAGCGAGATGGCGAACATGAGCAGCTGTGCGGACAGGGCGAAGTGCGCGGGGGGCAGGCGTCCGCCGCTCTCCAGGCCGTGCCGCGTCCACACCCACCACACCCAGTGCGGCAGCCACATGGCCGTCGTGGCCACAGTGAGGCCGAAAAGCGTGAGGGTCAGCCTGCGCGAGCGGATCTGTGCGCGCAGGTTCTGCGCCTTGTTGCTGCAGCGCCTCCGGCAGCGGCCGTGCGCTCTCCAGAAGTACAGCAAAGCGAAGACCAGGGGCACGCAGAAGGCCAGCAGGGGGTACGCCTTCACGTAGCCGGACGCGAAGCCACGAGCGTCCTGCGGGACCTGTTGCACGCACGCCAGGCCGTCGCCTTCCTCGTGGAGCGCCGCGAAGAGCCAGTGCGGGACGGGCAGAACGCACGCCAGCAACCAGACGGTCAGCAGCAGCACCACGATGGTCTTGAGGCGGATACTCACCTGCTTGGCGGGGTTGCTCGCGTACCTGTGGCACGCCTTGGCCAGCACGGCCACGGTGAAGCTCTTGGCGGCCATGCACGCGTGCACGAACCAGTCGCACGTCTTGCACACCATCAAGCCAAGCGTCCAGCCGGTCCGAGAGTACGCAGCCGCCTTGAAGGGTACGGCGAAGGCCAGGAGCAGCGTGTCCGCCAGCAGGAGGTTGAGTAGCAGCGCGTTGATCAGGGACAGCTTGGCTTTGCGCGCGTTGCTGATCAGGACCCCCATGGCCGTGGCGTTGGCGGCGAAGCCCACCACGCAGATGACCCCGAGCACCGCGGGCACGACCACCCTCAGCTCCTCGGCGTCCAAGTGCTGGTAGGCACCGCGCGCGAGGACCGACTTTCGATCCACGGTGCCGTTTCCCGCGCTCGCGTTCGCGTCCATGTCCGTCGGGAGAGTCGTGGCGCACTGAGCAAAAAGTACAGTACAGAGGCGCGCAACCGCAACCCGAGACCCACGCACTCACAAGCTGCGCGCGGGGTCTGTCCCAGTTTATGAATGTGCGTTTGATTGACAGGTGCCCGCCCTCACCCCCGCCTTTTCTCCTCATCTCCAGCTGACCGGAGCGCAGCATCCTCTCGAGGCCAATTAGAATGATTACAGGTACAAACTTCATCACTGCACATTACAGCCTGATTTACAGCCTGATTTACAGCCTGATTGCACCATATAGGAGGCTTCTGTGGAGACATGAAGAGGTTCATTATTTATTATAACTTTAATATCTTAAATATTTCACCTCTAAACTACAGAACCTAAAGAATCAGCAGTTCACTCAAATTCACATTCTGCTCAGACGCCTTCATTAACAGTTTATCTCCGCAAAACCAGCGGCGGGTTACAGTAACCCTTTCATTCATCACATGTTGCTTCATGAATGTGATGCGTGTGTGTGGTTTTCAGTGTGCAGGCTTTAACACACTTTATAAATACTGAGCATTATATAGGATATATTACCTTTTAGTACTACCTTCTAATGAGGATATGACCCCTTAGATATATTTGTGTAATTGTATGTGACGAGAAAGGAATCTTGAACATTTGACGTCCATGAGACCAGGGCCCTTTAGTCGAGATATTTGGGTTTCTACAGTTAAAAAATTATTTATTCTCTCACGCACACACTTATTCACTCAGCTATTCACTTCTTGTAACTCACTCACTCAGTCATTCTCACTCACCCATTCACTTAATTTATTCACGCTTACAACTCACTCTTTCACTCACTCCATTTACTTATGGCTTGTAACTCACTTATGCACTCACACTCATTCCCTTACTCACTCACTCACTAACTAACTCATTTACTGCTTGTAACTCACTCATTCCCTTACTGACTCACTCACTCACTCACTAACTTATTTACTGCTTGTAACTCACTCACTCACCCACTATCTCAACTTATTTACCGCATCACTATTCTAGAGAAACGTAGCCTTGCTCACAGTGGTGGTGAACGGAACCAGACGTCTGAAAAATGAAATCTAAAATCTCCCTCACAGAAGGTTATTAAATGAAAAGATTACAGATGTTCTCCCTAATGTCTAAGACATTGTTGCCCAGTAGTTTCGACATAAGGTTGTGGCCTAAAATGAATGAATGAAAAATTGGAATCCCCCTTTAAAGCCTGCAGTATTTTCGCACTAAAGAAGAAGGTCCTCTTGGTTGCCACACGAGGCCGCTCTTGGTCTTGAAACAGTGCTTTCAACTCGCCGGTCTCTTTGTGGCTCCTACTAATGAGAGACACACGCTGTCCTGACGGTTTTCCCAATCACACATTTAAAGAGCTACTGCAAGGAAAAAAGGACCAAAGAAATCAAAATGTTTCAACTTGCACATGTTTTCATTTTTTATTTCAACGAATTCCATTAAGCATAAAGACTGCATGTCAGTTAATTGCATTTAAATACATTCTCAGCTATAAAACTTTTTTTTTTTCATTAAGAAGATCACAACTGATGTTGTTTTAGAAGACATTACTTTTTTTTTTTTTAAAGGACTTGTACCTAAAATTCCCTGATATCACATAACCTTCACTTCTAGTTAGGCTACATCATGATACCGGCCTTTCGCTCCCCCCCGCCCCCCAGACTTTCTCGGAACATAATAAATGTAGAACGGTGCATCAGGGGTCTCTGAGAAATGCACAATAGCAAAATGCGAGCTGTTTTGGTGAGAGGCAAAAGTATCTTACATTGTAGACTTGTTTGCACCCTGCTGAGCAGACATTCTTAATAATTACAGTGATTCATTACAAGGAGTGCAATTACAGCTTCCACCCAACACTGCACTGAATGAACCGAATCCAGGGGGACACGCTTCACGGATCATAAGCGTACACAGCCATCCTCATGACTGTTTTGCAAACGTTCAAGTACTTCATTTTTTATGTACTTGAACATGTTTATTTCATTCTTTATTATTAGTTTTGTTCTTATGTTGTTTTTTTGTTTTTTTTTTGTTACACAAAGCTATTCGGTCCACATTTCTTTAAAAACAGTCACACTCCACGAACCAGTATACCCGACCCACCCAAAAACAGCATCCCACCAACCCCCACCCGACCCACTCTCGAGCCCACATACCAAAAGAAGGCACCACAGCTTATTAACTGTAACATTGAAATAAGAAGACAAATAAAACAGCGACATGAAATGAAACTAAATGTCAATAGTCACTTTCAGCCACTGTGGACTTGCTCAGACCAAAATGTTTTCAAAGAACCAATCAGGTAGCAAAGAATCGTCCATAGATCGTGCATGGGCTCGCCATCACGGTCGACACAGTCGCATCCATAGTCCGCTGCGATTCCACGTTTCATTGACAGCTCTGTGGTGGCTGAAGGGCATTATGTGAAGGGCGCAGAGTCCTTTCTGTCAAAGAGACTAGAACATCCATCAGGTTAATTATGAAGGCACCCTTCTGTTTCACGTGCCGGGGCATCAATAAAAGAGGCAACGGGGAAACGCACCCCGGCTCACATGGCTGCATTTCGGCACAGGTTTGGCTTTTTGCCCTCCACCGCCTTCTTGAAACACATCTGTGAAACTTCACAACACCACAGTGAGCTCTGCCCTGTTCCAGTTTCAAAACATCAGACGTTTCCTTCAATGAAATAAATAGAATAAATAAAAGATTGGTTAAAGGGAAGCGAGAGGAAATGCGGAGGCGATGAGAAGTAGGACAGAAGAATGGGCTGCCGCCTCTTATGCACACACGTCTGGCAGCATTACAGCATGTGTGTGTGTGTGTGTGTGTGTGTGTGAGAGAGAGAGAGAGACAGAGCGAGAGAGGCTCTTTAAGTCCCCAATCTGGCCCCGCTCTCAGCATCCCACTCCATTTCATATTCACATCCTCTAGCTTTCAGTGAACACATACTAGCAATGCCTCCAGCTCCAGCGAGCCAAACACTGGCCCCATACAGAAAAACCATCCCTGTCAATGTCTCTGTGTCTGTGTGTGTGTGTGTGTGTGTGTGTGTGTATGTGTGTATGGGGGGGATGTTCTGATCCATGCTAGTTGACCTTATCCTGGAAGATGTAGAGGTTGTTGGTGGCTGCCACGGCTATGATGTTCTCTGAGGGGTGCCAGGTGGTGTGGAGTATTTTCTTGCTGAAGTCCAGGCTGTCCACGCTTATCTCGTCTTTGCGCCGCTTGCCGCCCACACACACCTTGCGTGGCTTCAGGATGGCCCGTGGCTTGCTGTTCTCCCGCGACGCCTCCAGGGTCACGTCACGCTTCGTATTGCGGTCGAACATCCGGAAGAAGTTGTTGTAGGAGCCGGTCATGATCACACTGGAAAAACAATGCAGGTCATAAAGCGGAATTATTACTAAAAGAATATTTAGAGCTGGAATAACACCACCACAGCTGATTGTCTTTACATAATAAGCTATTGACACTCGTAATGAACAGACTTTACAGTGCTTGTATCACGTGTAAGGGGTCAACGTGAGGCAGACTCTCTTACCACCCCACCTTACTAATGCACTCTGTAACAGATACAATATGCAACATACAATTTGATACATTACTCAAATGTTCATAAATAAATTCATCAGTAAAAACACCATAATTAAGTTCTGCCAAGAAATATCGATACATCAGACCAAGCAGCCATAGACTTCTGTATGAGGGAAAGACCTTGCAGTCGACCGTCATTTTCTATCATGTTCAGTGAATTTTGGTTTTGTTTCATTTTCAAACAAAAATACTATTTGAGAGACCCATTCACGCTTTTCACAATTCTATCCTTGTTTTCGGCCACGTGCTTTAGTGAGGCAACGGAATCTAATTAAGTCTAATTACATACTATACACATTTTACCAGATAACAAGGTCTTAGTTGTGTAATGGCAGTGTTTAGGTGCATTATGCCATGAAGGCAGTTAAAAAAGGGGAAAATAAGACGACAGTTGCATTATTTATTTAACTGTTTCTAACTGAATGACTTGAAAATCACAACACTTCCCCAGAGCACAATATAGCAGTATTTAAGGTAGAAACTTTAACCGCTAGGCTGTTAGCTGTTTGCTGTTTATCTGAGTTGTTCGAGTGGTGCATCTTTACTACTGTTTTCAGCCGTTTTTAGAGTCTACTGATAACTTTAGGGCTCAATTCAAGCCAGAAGCAATATAACAGTGCATTAGTACACATTTGAATGATGGGGCAATCAGATAATCAGGTAATTTTCAAACGCTTTTCCCTATAGCTAGCATTAAAATCTCATAAGAGAGGTAATTAAGTGCTTTAAAAACCTTTCAGTTATACCATAATTTTAAGCTACAGCATTTAGGATTACAGATCCTTAACCATGTAGCTTAATGTAAATACCTAAGATGTTTTATGGAAGTTGCTGCTATATATTGTTCCTGTAGAAACAAATATTGGTGCCCCATGTTTTTAATGCTTAATTTTAAGCTAGGTGCTATTTACACTGTGTTAAAAGTCACAGAGAACAGACAAACAGAAATGGCCTAAAAGAACTATGTTACATTCTTGGAGGGAGCTTTTTTCTGCCAGCAACAATAAGCAAATGTGTTGAATCTTATCTTTTTTTAAAAAATCCTACGGCCTTATCTATAGCAGTGGCCCCCAACCCCCGGGCCGCAGACCGGTACCGGGCCATGGGTCATGTGGTACCGGTCCGTGGGCTGCACAGAAAAAAAAAATAAATAAAAACTTGTATGAAAATGCTGTTAATAAAGCTGCGAGTACACATTGGTTTACGTTTATTATTATATTTTAAAGATACCCCATTATTATATTTTTAAAATATCCCCATTTTTATGCGTATCATTT
>JBBPDB010000032.1:4880304-4891803 GCA_037974465.1 Brachypetersius altus | reverse complement strand
ACACACCCACACATACACACACCCACACCCACACACACATACACACACACACACACCCACCCACACATACACACACACACAAAAATACACATACATGCATACACACACACACACACATACACACAGCAGCCATAAGTCAGAGGACACCTAGCTTTATGTATGAATGGGTGATTGTTCTTTGTTTAGAGCTTGCTTTTTTTAAATGAAACTTTGAAACAGCCCTGTCAGCTGTTTAAAACATCACTGGGGTAAAAGATTATTTGTTCATGCTAATCCAGTATACTGGTGTTAGAGTCACTGACTACAGGTTTTGAACTGTATTGCATGACATTTTTTGGGCCCTTCTGAATATTAAATCCAAAACAGTTACAAAACACATGTAAGCTCCCAGGCAAAATATAAGTCACATGTATCTTTGCGTTCTTGTGCCATTGCTTTAATGACAGCACCAGTACTGCAAGGATTATACCAGTAATGTTCTGTGTGTGAAGATATGAGTAGCATTTCACAATAATGCTATTAGAATGAGGTCAGAACGAAGCACAGGAACAACAAACTGCTTGTTTAATTGTAAGTGATCAAGAGAGGTTGATAATTGTCCAGAAAAACTCAAATCTGACTGGACATAAAAAAATCCCATATGCAATTTGTGATTGTATAGCTATATACAGCCACGTTTGTATATATTACTTTTGTTGTATGTTATTAGCAAAACATGTTAGATCATTTGTCCTACTTATTTGTTACTTAGTACCCCTTAAATGTTCAAGGGGCAGTGTATATGCGCTCAAACACACACACACACACACACACACACACACACACACACACACACACACACACAAATACCAATGCTGATACCAGACAATGCTATCAGTACTGGTATTGTGTGACATGTCCCCAGGCGAGGTAGTGTGTGTGCCTGCTGTGTGCCGACACACCAGGTGAAAAATGACAGCTGTGTGTAAAATGCTGGGCCACGCGGTCATCTCCTCAGACACCAGGCAAGGCTTCAGAAGGCGAAGCGCACTCCTTGCGGCGTCCCCAAGGCCTGTCTTACAATTCACTAGAAGGAATGCAAATGGTCCATTCAACAGGGCGTGGGTGAGCGGAACGGCGAGCACGTCAATAAAGCTCGAGAAATGACTGAATTTATCCAGCGCTGAGATCTTGGTATACTCAGCACAGCACCTTACCACATTGATTTTGTTTCCATACTGCTGCTTAAATGTCAATGTATTCAATCTGATTGAAATCTGTGCTGCTGGCCACAATCTGGAAATGGGCTCAGAGGATATCTAAAGCCCAGAGGAGATCTAATGGAAATTTATCAGTGTCCGGTTATCAACTGAGCCACGTGCAGGACGGGGGGCTGCTACTGTATGCAGACTGTATGGATTTATCAGCCTCCCCAAATGAAATTAGCAGGTTAAGTCAAAGCAGACATAATCACATTAAATATTAGCATAAGCCTCACCTCCTCCATCCCTTGCCCAAGGTGGGAGACAGGCTAATCCCTGTCACGGCTGACATGCTGTTTGGTCTCTTGGGGAAAGGCCTGAGTGGAAGGAGCTCGGCTGCTCTATGCATTTGTAATGTTCTGTGTAAATGTTGCATGCAGCTACTGAAGCTCACATACTTTTAAGATGCTTTAAACGCAATAGCTGTCAATAATTAAAGTATCTCTGCAAGTAAACAGATGTAGAGAATGAGCATTAGCTTGGCATCGTTTTAATACTAATGTCGAACTGAAAATCATTTTCCCTTTTTTGTATCATGACATATTTCCAAGGATGAGTTTAGCTTGATGACAGGTGCAGCGGCGGGGCGAAGGGGAAACACATTATTGGTTAAATCGCACCTCTTAGTGCACAATGACATCAGCAAAATTCATGTTTTCAAGGTGAGCCAAAATCACTACACTTCAATTCATTCATGGGATATCAAGAATTGCATTTTTGATACAATGATCTGCTTAGTCATGCGAAATATGAAATTAACTAAAAAGGTAAAAAATATATCCAACCTTTGTAACTACTACAGTATTAGGCTACAGTACCTCCAGTCAGGACGGACTATAATCAGGGTTAGTTCAGTAGCCTTTCTTACCATCATAGTACTGCTATGTTTTATTCGCCTGTTGCTTTGGTAAATTTAACAGCAGTCAGGGTTAAACAGATTTCGGAAACTTTTTTAATGGCATTCGTTTACCATTAACTTCATAGTGGCTGCAAATTTCCACATTATAAAAAATCATACATATTATACAAAGTAGGGCTGGGCGATTTGGCCTAAAATCTAAATCTCGATTAATTGAACATCTTAACTCGATTACGATTAATGAACGATTATTTTGTTTATTTTTTATTTTTTTGCCCTCATAGTTCACTGACAAGTTGCTCAGTTGTCTCAGTGTTTAAGCTCTCCACGCTCGACATGTCGGCGGAATAACGTAACATAACGGAGCGGGGTCACGTGACTCCACACGCGGTAGTGTTTTTAAAGGGAAAGTAATCGAAATAATCGACCTGAAAAAATTTGATCGATTATAGGTTCTGAGTGTCGATTTCGATTACTTTTTCGATTAATCACCCAGCCCTAATACAAAGTCAGTCAAAAGGTACTATCCTGCTAAGTTTTTGTCCCTCAAGGTATTAACAACAGAAATATACCTTCGAAGTTACAACAGGGGCCTACTGATCCCATTATGTACTTAAAATGAGTTTTAAAAGTACAATTCATTCACTTTCCAAAGAGGATATGCATATTTGTACCTTTTCATAATGGGTATATGGAGTCAATGCAGCTTTAACAATATAACTGCAAAGGAATACTGTGCAATTATGTTTGCTGTGTAAAAGTGCAAAAGACACCCTAGAGGGTATCACTCCAGTAACAGTATTTGTTCCCTAAAAGGTACAGTGTACTAAAGTGGCAGCCGTTGGGAAGAATCTTGAGAAGTTGTCTCTTTACTAACTTTAGTTTCCAGTCTTGTGTTATTATGCTATATTAGTTATTATGTGTTATATGTGTAGGCTTTCTGTTAAACTAAGTATTTGATCGCCTACAAACGCAGGGACATGCTGAAGGCAGATATATACACATGTGCAAGACTTCAGAAATCAGTCTAAAGGGCTCTGGGTGAAGGCAAACACTTCCAAAGACAATCAACCTCAGTTGGCCGCATTACTTAAACCCCTGCCTTGCCTGAGGTTGAGTGATATTAAGAATTTGAGGAGTTGCCTGTGTACTCACATTTGGAGTGGTTGTCGCAGAGCGCGGCGGCCCTCATATCGCACAGCCGGATGGAGCCTTTACTGCTACTGTAGACGAACGTGTTACACTGGTGAGGATGAAACTCTGCTGCCGTTATCACCTCCGTCAGCTCCTCCATGTTGGCTGGCTTAATGTCTACAATGTCTAGAAAAACAGCTCAGGAAATACTTCAGAATAGTGTGAAAATATACAGAAAAACTAATTCTAACTATCAGGATAAGACTCCTCTGATGCTGTTTAGCTCAGTTCAAATAACTCCACCCAGCTTCTCTCAACACAACTGTCCCTAATTGATTCCTGATTACTCATTAGAACTGCTACATGTACTCCAGTGTGCAAAGACTTACTGTGAGTGTATCAATTCTAAGCCATACTCTTATTGCAATTACAAGCTTCCCATGTTTAGGATTCATATTCTGATTGTGTTTGCATGTTTTCTTGTTAATGATTATTCATTTCTCCAGTAAAGGTTTGTCCATTGGTTTCATGCGCTCAATATTTGTCACCATACTATCTGAGTATTGTCTCTACTTCTAGTGTCAACTTCATTGAAACAAGTATCTAATTGGATGTCAGCGCATCATCGCATTATCAAATTACATCATTTATGTGTAAATAATTTATGATTATGTTCTTTGATGTTTCTTCCAGCTCTCCCATAAATTGTTTCATTGTGCAATAACACTTTTAAAGTTCGGGACTGATGATGGTGACCTTTTCTTTAACAGTCAACTGAATATCTATTCAACATAAACAATGCAACACAATGTTGTGTTTAGGTTTGCATTCTATCAAATGTAAACCTAACCACAACATTAACCTCAAGTCTTTAAATCTCATGAAGTTATAGTCGTTCCACCCTTTTTCACACTTGCAATGTAGCACTTCTGCAATGTAGCACCCCACAAAAAAAGACAGGAATTGACCTCTATTCCCCAAACTCCTTGTAACCAAGGATACTGAAGCTCCTGTTTGTGATCTCCAGGTGCCACAAGTTGATCCTCAGGTCATCCGTGGACATGTACGTCTCAAAGTCACTGTTAACAGAGATGGAATTGATGTGGTACGTGTGGCCATTGGAGAACACTCTTCTGGGTGTGGCCTCCACCATGAGGTCCATGGGCCGTAGCACTGGCACCTGGACCAACAGGGATCAAATAGAGAAGAATCAAAACAGATTCACATATAAAACCTCCCTAGAAAAGAAACCTCTCAAATCAAAAGACTGGAAGTCACCCAGTTACATACAGATTTCCATATGTCATTTTACAAGCAAATATAGTGGATTGGACAAAGTACCAGGACATTTTTGTGTTTCATATACGTTCATGTCCCCCACTTCTCAAAACAGACATAAAATCCTCAGTTCCATCTTAAGCACTTCATTGCCCCTTAATTGGAGGCTAAATCCACCATAATAGCTATTCAGCATGGGATCGACATTTGTGAACAGGGCCTGCAGAGGGTCTGGACCCCTTGGACGACACTTCCTACAGGGCCATGTCTATTCTGCTCAGGTCTTAATTGCACCATGCAGATGCTGCGCACGCTTAGGTCCAAAATGGCGTGTGTTTAGAAGCAGCAGGAAGTCTCTCCTGGAGTGATTTACTCCTAATCGTTTGACGCACTGGAGTGCTTCTCCACACCATGTGATAGGCATTCAGCCCTTAGCAAAAACCCAACAATACTATTCATTATCTTCAATGCTCTTAAAACAGCCTAAGTGACTTTTCAGATATGAATATGAATTGGACTCTTTCTGTTAAAAGTGCCACTCAAATCCATTCATTCCCAAATAGCACCATTCATTCTACAGCAAGGTAAAATAATGTCTGGTGATCGTCATGCATGCTGATATGTGCAGTTCTCCTATTTGGGTGGGGCAGACTGTGACATCCCTGTGCCAAACGCAGACATGCAGACAAAAACTAGCAGTGAATAAACACTCATATCTGTACTAAACATGAAACTGACCATTCATAAATGAATGAAGTCCAAGCTCTATGCAAAAATGGTTCTAAGGTTATTTGAAGCGTAACAACAGAACCCTATAAAACATTCAGAGACGTTTTTTATGTCGCAAATAAGATCACAGCATCGGCTTTAGCTATATATATAAAAAAACTCGAGAAACATTTTCACGGCGCACTGCAAAACGAACTAAAGCTAAATACTGTTACAGAGAAGAATATTTTGGTTTTAAAACGTAAACAAAACTAATTAAAACGACCAATGAAAGCTAAAAAACAAATACAAATGAGAACTGAAGATAAGATTCGTTGTGTAACACAAACACCAGAAACCAACACACAAGACATTTATTCTAAACAATGACACATCTGGCAGGTTGGCGATGAAAGTAAATGTAAGAACAAGTGTTGCTATTGCACTCCTGATTGGATAAAAGGAAAAAACTTTTACATTCCGCGTGCAGTGCAGTAATATCTGCTTTTCTGTCCATTTCCTTCAGTTTAAAAGAATTGACTGTTACTATAATTAATACTAAAAAAATGTCCCCTATCAGCAAATAATCTATCAGAAAACCCTACAGAGAAGTGCTTCCCGCTCCAGCTCTCCTCTACTCATGAGTGACAACTTTCTATTCTTGGCTCGGGGAGATGGATCAGAAAAGCTGATTCTTTACTGTTTCTTAAATTTTAGACCTCTCCATAGGGTCCAGAAAACACTGGGGAGAGGCATCTGCCCCTAAGACATTAGGAAGTAGAAGCCTTTTTTTATTTTTAACTTCTGTTATCTGTTCTGTTAACAGAACACAACAGAATAGATGCACAATTTATCAAAAGGATTCCACCAGTAAAGCATCATTTTAATCCCACCATACGTTTTCAAACACATGTATTAGTATTTGGTCATATAGAATTTATCATATAAGAGGCATCGCACATCTGTCTCAACCTATACACCACCCACTGAAATGTATTTAATCTGCTGGAGAAAACCAATAAGTCACATGAAAAACAGGAAATCATTAAGAACCTTTCCAACAGCGTGGCCAAGAGAGAGGCCATTTTCCCTGCTGGGTAAAGAGGGTTCAGTAACAGTGTTGCACTGTCAATGTGGGACACAATTATATTAAATATTGTCTATAATCAAAGGAATGTTAGGGTCACCTACGGTGCTTAAACACAACCGCACATAAAACAAGACATACATTTCACATTAAACAACAGTGTTTTTGAACAAATAGTTTTAACTGAGATATAGCTGATTAGCAAATGCATATTTTAGTCCAATGTATTGCTACTCAACCTGTTTCTCCAAAAATACATCCTCAAAACTTCTCTCATACCTCTCTCATACCACACCCAGCTTCCTTTAGCTGCTATAGTCATGTTCGTGTCATTTAGGACACAGTGAGATTTACCACATTGTCTGTGCCACCATAATAAAAAGCTGGATGTTGTCTGAGTGGCAAGTTTTGAGGATTTATTTTTATGGAAAGGATCTGGGTAAGCCTCGTGCTTGTCAGCCATGTTAGATTGGTAGATCAAATTCCGAACAAAGGAGCAAAACGGCAAACACTTTTTGTAATGACTGACTACATCTGGGGTGAGAGGAACACTGTATAAATTAGATCTTGTGCAGACCTGTCAATTTAATTCTCTGCATGTATTCTTTGAAACGTCATGCTGAGACTAAAAGGCATGTTATTAATGATTAATGATTACACATTTTTGGCCCAGAACAATTCCACAGCAGACTAAATCGTAAGTGTAGCTGTTTTCTTTTTTTCCTCAATATTAGGTGCCTGTTAACTACCCATCTGAGACACCGGTCACAGTTTGGAATTACGAGCTCTCGAGCCTCAAAATGAGCTCAGCAGAATCCTTGGGGCAAAATTTCATGTAGTGAGAAAAGCAAGAATATGGCGCTGGCAAAACACATGACATGTGTGCTGATCTTGCCCCACAGAGTGTTCCCTCTGCCCCCTCCCTCCTCAGCCGCACCTCACCGCACTCCTCCGCCTGTGCCCACCGATAAACCCCTCACTCCATCTCTAGCACACATACATTTCACGCTCCAAATGGGATTGCCACCCTCTCCCTGCCACCGGCCCTGTGTCAGGCTAATCTTCCGCACCAGCCAGACAATGGCAGAGGAGTCGAACGCTTTAATCCATTAGACCACGGAGCCCGAAAAACAGACACCACACCAAACACTAATGGATACACAGAGTCGCGCCCCCCCTTTTATATGTGGATTCAATTTGAAGGGATGGGTGAAAGAACACGAAAGAGTGAGGGAGAGAGAGAGAGAGAGAGAGAAATGATCAAGTCTTCTTCACTGCACACACTCATCACTCTCAGCAGCCGCCTTTTGATTAAGAGAGAGCCGCTGCCTATTGATGATAGATCATTCATCAGTGCTGGCCCTGAGCAAGCAAAATGTGATTTTCACATGGAAATTAACTTGAATAGGGACTGTCTCGTGTAGCATTTCCAAGAGAATGCACCACCAAGCTTCTAATGAACTGCAGACTGCTGCCGGGGGACTGGGTTTACTTTCTACTAAGCCTGCTGAAATCTCCACCCAGGTAATCTTCCAGTCTGAGAATGCAGTCAGGAGTCCATTTTAAATTGAAACGATGGTTTGGTTTTAGTCAGAGAAACAGTACCTCTAGTCTATATAAAGACATTTCTTTAAAATGCTGATCATATGCTCTCAGTGGATCCCAGCCTTAAGAATCAGAAGACCCTCATTTTCATGTTTCCTATGTGAATCTCTCAGTTCCGCAGTGATTGATGTCAACATCAAAGGCAGATTTACATATCTAACATATCTCTGTACTGTTTCACTTCAGTGTCAGGGGCATAGTTAATGTAGGGCTTCGTTTGTATGCTTCTGAAGAACATTGGCGGAGGCTCCTGAGTGGCGCAACTGTCCCTGGATGGATTATCTGGAAATCATGAGTAGAAAAGGGCACAATTGTCTCTTGCTTTGTGGGATGCCTGCCCCTCCCCCCACAAATCCCTCTGTGTGATACTAGCTAATAACAGATCAGAATGGGCAGTTAATGCTCTCCTCCAAGTGTGTCAAGCTAGCTTTATGTGACTCAGAGGACAAATATGTGAACCTCCCAGTGCTGTTTTGAGAGCATGATAGGGGAAGGCCTAGCTAATGGATGTGAGTGGAAATGACTAAACTGGGCAAAAAAAATCAGGAAATATCCTAAAACCCATAAGCATCAGTAGCTTACTGCCAGGAGACAGATTTCTAACCAAACAACGATCAGATTTAGGATTGTTTAGGAAATCTCAAAATTTAACATGGCTTGATTATTTTGGTGTGATTCAGAATTATTCTTTGAAATATACTTTTCAAAGTGAACCATCATTCACACCACACAACAGTTTAACAACGGATGCATAGCTTTATAATAGATTCCAGCATTCTAGGATCAATACAGCTGAATCGCCACATTAGGGTCAATCCATCTTGAAGCACTGATGCATTTTTACACTCCTAGCACTCACCCGTAGTGAGGTGATGGTGGAAGGATCTCGAATCCTGCCATCTTCGTCCTTCAAATTGTAGCCTTCTGGCCTTTTATCTCGCTCACTGATCTTCCATAGCTTCACAGTTTTATCTGTGCGCGCGCACACACACACACACACACAGCAAAACCAACAGGAGAGAGCAAAGTAAGCACGAATGAACAAAGATAAAGAGAAATTTCACACAATCTGGCACAATACTGGCAGCTCTCCAGTTCAATGGAGGATATAAGATGAAGTCACACCGTCTGAAGGGAGATGCACATGTCCCCTAAGTCGAATTACTTCTGTGACAGGAGCAATATATTCCTGTGTTATAGCATACCTCTGTAGACTACATGCATTAAAGTAGTTTATTTATTAGTCTGTCACACTGTAGTTATGATACTATAAAATATATTGTAAAAGGGGCCGGTCCAGTCCTTAAATCCGATTAGCTGAGTCACGTTTGAAGCACTGTAAAATATTTAATATATGCCCACCTCTGTGCATCATCTGAATTTTGTATTGATGCTTTACATCATTAAAATCGACTGCTGTACACAGAATAGTGGCTGACTGTTAAGATAAAGTAAGAAAAAGGAAGCTGACAACTTATTTCAGCTATAAAAAGGTAGCTCAGCTAACAGATAAAAAGATAATAAAAACATAATTAATTGGCTAAATGGCTGCTCTTAAAGTACTATTTTTACTACAGTGACTTAAAGTACTATATTTACTATATAGATTTAAAATAAAGGACTATATTATTTACTTCTATACTACAATCTAGGAAAAGTAAAGAATGTATCATTGAATGGCCTACAAGCTTTAGTTAGATCTGTCTTAAACAGTAGTGAAAGTTATACATTATACAGTTATACACTAGCTATATAATCTAAAGCTAATTGTTTGTATGTCTAATGTTTGTATGGAATATTGCTATATTATGACATGAACATTATTATATGGCAAGATGTACAATAATAGGCATCTATATGTTTTTTGTTCTTCTTCAGCAGGCCATGGTTGCTTGGCAACAACCTCTTTGGAGGAAGAAATGTACAATATTTTATATAAATTTCGAATAACTTAATCACGATGGTAAAAGCATTAATAATTTTCAATAAATAATCAGATAATTTATGTTGTCAGCCATTTTAAAAACAAAAAGCCACAGGGTTACAGTGATTTTATGTTGACTGTCACTTACCTATTACAAGTTCACTGTAACATTTTTCCTCTCATTACTTATTGCTTTATTATTCTACGGTCAGTGCCTACCAAGGCAACTTGTATTTCTGTGAGATTTCTGTCAGTGCACAGGTTGGGGGATTCCTCAGACTGCGCAACAATGTCTACATTACACCAAAACTTGCTAATTATAAATAAGCAAGGATAATTTATTTTTGTATTAAATGGGCTCTTCAGTAAAACTAATAGCCGTTCACTCACCATTGGTGGAAAGCAGGAAGTAAGCAGCATTCTGCTGCGGCAGCCACCGGATCTTGTTGATCTTCTCTTCGATCTCCAAACTCTTTAGGTAGTCGAACTCAGGTTCGTGGCTCTGGAACGTGCTGTAAACATTATACTCTCCTCTCCTGTGAGGCTGGTTCTTACTCTGGATCAGAAAATAGCGAGAAAGTACAAGAGACAACATGTAATTGACCAGTGCCTGTGATAGCAGTTAGTACAAGGCACAGTTAATATGATTTGATGCAGAATATGTTGTACAGTAAGTAATTATAAATCAAATTAAACATCCATTGATTGGTGGCTTTTTTGATACAGCTAAAATAAAAGGATGTGAATGCAATCAATAAATATAAGGGAAGGTTCATGTTAGCCATTGGAATCGATAACTATGTAAATTTCCAAAACAAGCCAAGGCAAATGTGAGGCTAATTGCAAAACTGTATGTGCTACAGATGATTGATAAATTGTTTGTTTATATTGTTCTCCTGTGCCGCAGCTTTGCTAGGACTGTTATCTAATGTCCAACATAACTTTGGTCTCTCTGTTACCTTGAGTTAATAACTCTTCATCGTTATTGCATTCATCTGCTTGGCTTCTTTTGTGCTTTGAAGTCATGTTCATACTTTCAGCTTTTTTCACATATTTTGTAAGCTCATCTTTATGCATCATTTTGGTTATTCATTAATGACATGTTTCTTTGGGTGGGCCATGACAAAAATAAAATATTATAAACGACTAGCCTAGTAAGCTCTAATATATGTAAGTAGCTACATTAATCATTCTAGAAACAATTTGTTGCCAGGCTTGAATGATTTTGTTTGATTTTTATCAGCCATCAGCGTTAACTTCGTTCTTGTATCAAAATTTCAGAAAAATGATGCATATCAGTGTGTATATAACATACACAACTGCTTCGCATAGACAGCAGTATGTTAAACACGAAACAATGCATTTGTCTACTAAGGACTTCATTAGATTTGTATTGGAGTTGGAGAGATCATGCTAATATCATCCCAGAAATATCATTAATACTGAAAGGATTATTACAGCTGTAGATCAGTGCAGTGTTGGCAGGGGAATGTGAAAGATGGCTCGTCGACTTTACCTCCTGTTCCCGCTGGAAAACGACCACACGCCCTCCCTTGTCCCCAGTGGCCAAGAGCTCCCCTGTTGAGTTGAACTCAACCGTAGAGATGATGTCGGCTATAACACAGCACGAGAGAGAGGGTGAGAGAGAGAGAGAGAGAGAGAG
>JBBPDB010000032.1:4852585-4870153 GCA_037974465.1 Brachypetersius altus | reverse complement strand
TGGTTCATTAATCGTAATCGAGTTAAAATGTTCAATTAATCGAGATTTTGATTTTAGGCCAAATCGCCCAGCCCTACGTCATTATAAGAGATGGTGGAGAAGGAAGTGTTATGTCCCATTGTCACTTTATTTGTTGAGGCAAAAAAATACTTTGGTTAATCAAAGTTATTGTTAATCTGTTCATAAACCTACAGTGCATTTTCCACTTTACTGTCAAAATATTAGGTTCACAAGCAAACAATTATAAGCAAACAGCACCATTTCTTTTGCAAATTTAATAAAAAAGGGATTTGCTAATCACTTGTCGTCCCAGACCATTGACCTTATCTAGAAATTAGATTTAGACCATTGAATATAAAGTTTGAAAACCCCTGCTAGAGATTGAAGAAAGGCAGGCCAATATGATGATATTTATCATTGTTGTAATGAATTATGCCACGGTCTGCTTTTCTGAGCATAGTCTTTGTCAGGATTTAAAAGACTAACCAGCTGTAATTAGGCCTGTTTAATTTAGGACGGTGTGTACTCAGTGTGCACACACTGTACTCCAGGTTAGATAGTATTTTAAACTGTGCTATTACTGGCTTTTTTCAAGCTCATCGACCCACTGAAAACATCCTTATGTATTGTGTGTATAATGTAAATGTATTTTACCGTAGGGTCTACAAAGCAGATGCTAACTAGTTTCTATGTCTTATTTACTACCATCTTAGCATTAGCATATTAGCATTAGGGCTATTTATGCATGGATGTCTTTTACATCTATATTTTAAACAGTGCCAGCTTTGTTAAAGAAATACCAGAATGAGCCCAATATAGAGTGAATATTATTTTCTCAGTTTTGCTAGTAATAGCCTGCTGTTGCTGTTTGTGTGGGCGTTTTCTGTGAAGCTGGGCAGGGTTCTGCTCTAGAGCTCTGTCTCTGCAGTGCAGACGACTCTGCCGCACTGCAAAGCCATCTTTCTGCCAGGCAATATATCACATCTAGGAAATGCTAGAGAAGGCACTTTTTCCTCCACCGTGAGGCTTTTGGCACTAGCATTTGCTGAACTGCACTAGTCAAGAGTCAAATTCACAGCTTAAGGCAAGTGACTGCATCAGTGGCTGCTGCAGCTGCAGAGCTTTTCTCAGTGTGTTCTCATTCAAAAAGCAAGTTGTTTAGCCTGGGTGCTGGAATAGGGAGATATGTAAACATGTAAAGGGAAACGTTCTGGACAATTAAGCCCGCTGAACCTAAATGAAGATGAAGGTTGGGCCTGCATCACAGCAATACTACATCCATTTTCCTGCGATTAGAGAAGTGTCATTCTGCGATCTGCGTTATGCTAATGAAGCGCTGTACAGTCTTCTCATTCTGTGTGCCTACACACTGGAGAAAAACTGATCCATAAATGTCTATCAATCCAAATGTCACATTATCCTCATTACTCCTCTGGTATAAAATACCCTGATTGCCTATGCATATGAAATGCCGAAGCTAACATGGCTCTCTTGACTACCATTTTGGAGGGCATAATATTCCAGGCTCTATTAAGAAAGCTAATACTGAGATCAGTTAACCGTATAACAAATCATTGCAGCTTTTATACCTTGCTTATTAAATATTAACACTGAGATAATATGTAAAGTCGTTATGAAACCCCTAACGATCACAAATAATAATCCGATACGGCTCTTAACTGAATAATGTAACAAAAGGGAGACAAAGCTAATAGAGCCGGTATTGATAATTTAAGGCATATTCCCCGCTCTTAACCCTCCTTGCACCTATGGGATGCCTGTCAGTACTTTATTAGGTCTGGGACTAAAGGAACCACTACTGGGGCTACAAAGTTACCTCCTGAAATCCAATTACCAGGACCATGCCACTTTGGCAAATGAAACAAATTGGTGTGCGTGTTGGGGGTTGCTTCTCAAGAGGTCACCTTACTAGGTCACAGAGTCGTTCACGCTGACAATGCACTAAAAGTGGTCTATTGAATCATAATGATCATACTCTGCTATTCTAGAGAGCTGTACAGGCAATTATCAGTGTATATGGCCAAACCTCCTGTGCATGACACTGCATGACGTTGAGCTGTGATCCCACAGGAGAATCCCTCCATCACTCCAATCTAGGCCATCTCCCTAAAAACCCACGGTGTCTGCATGTGTATTTCTGAAGCAGAGAGGACGGTCAAAGTGACCACATCATTACAGATGCTCTAAACAGCCTGAGGGATGGGACGGTTATTCTGGAAACCAATTCCACTCCTCAGAATGTCCACACCGGGGAGACGGCAGCACCGTCTGTGTTGTCCAGTCAGTGAATTAGTGTGGGTCAGTTCATATTAAGCTGTAGGAGGAGGAGATGGGGGACGCCACAAACCCCAGCCACTATCTGAGCTCACAGACTATAATAATGCGAGAGCCGCATTCGGGGGCGTAATATTAAAACTAGACGGCCAGTAAAGACGATGAAATACGAGGTATGTTGACAATCAGTCGTAAATTAAAGGCACAAGAAGCCACAGAAAGAATAAAGGGAGTGGCTGTATGTTACAGAGGGATGCACACATTCACCTAATGAGGCTTACAGTGCCTGTGCCTTTGTAATTGACCAATCTGTGCTTCACTCAGACCTGTAACGATGTTGCAGGTTTGCAAAAGCTTTACAGAATGTGAATTATAGAGCACTATACATTTTTTTCTAAAAGCGATCTAAATTTAGAGTGTATTATTAATCTCAAATGATATTTCTTTTTTATATGCACATGAAAAGCCAAATAGCAATTTTCTGTTGTGTAAACGAGCCAAACTTGCTAACTGGTTATAAAACTGGGTACCTAACAGGGTTTCCACATGTCCAGGATTTTTCTGGACATACCTGTCTTCCGAACACAAAATGTCACGAAATTATTTGATTAAAATGTCTCTTTTTAACCTGTTAAACCATTTGTATATAATCAATGGGTCTGACTTGCTCAAATTGCTGAGATGTTTAGGCACTAGGTAGCACTGAATCTAGATGAGGGAGAAGGTTAGGTTTTATTTGGCTTAGAGTGCAGCCAGAGTGAGCAGAGCTACCTGTACACTGACTTAGTAAAAATCATGTCACAGAACAGGAATTGTACAGGCTGAGGTGGCAAACCATGCATGTTGTGCAAGGATTTCCAATAGGTTAAACAACAAAACTTGTTTGGTTCCAATCCTGTAGCTAAAACGAATTTATTTCTGGCCAGAGCATCAGTAGCTCGACTTCTGATGTCATGAAAGTATGCAGAGGAAGGTGATGGTTTTATGCGACCATTAGGAATCGAACCTGACTGCAGGTTTGTGTACATCTGATCTGAACAACAAAGCAAACTGCTAAGAATGGTGAGGGTGGACCAACATCAGGGTGATTTTCTCTATAAAATCAGGCACGTGATTATGTAGTTCCACCAGAAGCCCACTGACTTCTGCTTACATTTTGCTGAACAGAGCCAACAAGCAATGGGGATTCAATACACTCAACTCCCCTTAAAAACTGTGAGAGTACCATCATACATATACATGAGAAGCACAGTGCCAGGGCATTTAGAGCCAGGAGGGCGCATGTTGTGTTTGTGTGTGTATGAGAGAGAAAGAGCGAGACAGAAAGAAGAGAGAGTGAGAGAGAGAGACAGAGAAGGAGTGAAATAGAAAGAGAGAGAGAGAGAGAGAGGGAGGTAGGGAGGAAGGGAGAGAGCGAGAGAGAGATCCTGTCTCCAGACAGAGAGTTACAGTGTGATTTACATGCTGGCCTGGGGGCCCTCAGACAGGTCATAAACCTCTGAGCTTGCATGCTGTTGATTGCATCTCTCTACTGGGTCCGATTTAGAGAGGCTCCCAAAGCTATTAATCACTGCCCAGGAAGGTGCCCTCTGCTGAGTTAGGTCCCAGTGATCTGGCCCCTGAAAGCTCCATGCATGGGGAGAGGAGTCTCCCACACAAATGTTTGGGATTGGGTCCACTGTCACACTTCCATTCAGGTCACAGTAACATTTAATAATTTGTCGTACCATGATGCTGTCACATCAAAATCAGCAAATGCCAGCTGCCCGTTACATTTCATGATGAATGGATCAAATGAAACATCCAAAACTACTACCAATCTTGCTACATTTGCATACTTTAAAGGATACTGGAGGTTTTTTTTTTACAAATGCAAAAAAAGCAATAGATTAGATAAAAAGACTGTACCAAAAGTTCCCTCCGGTAGACACATACATTCCACAGAGAGCATATCAATGCCTTGCATTTGCCACAAGCCCTGCTGAAGCACTGCAGGATCCACCAGACACAATCCCTAGCAATGCATAAACACATAATCACAAACACTCTAATCTAGAATAATCTTCCTCAGTCACTGAATTTCTGAATTTTCTTCTTTATTTCGAGCTCATAACTGATCATCGTTGACCCAAATGTTCAAAAGCAATGTCCAGCCTAATTCCTTCACAAGTCCACTCTAGAAAGACCTTTAAAAATGATTTTGCAAACCCAGCCTTTAATACTTTTAAATCCATGTGTGAGTCACCCTGAACGTCATAAAATCACTCAAAACCAGAACGGGGTTAAAAAAAAAAAGCCACATGCGCAGCAAAAAAAATCCATTACTGAACGAATTCACCCTTCCCTTTCCAGATGGACTTGTCGATTAAATTCACAGTAGGTATTAACTGAACAGTGGATCTTGCTGTGTAATCATGATTATTGTCTGTTTTCAGACAGCAGTACCGCGTAAAAAGCACCCTGTCCTTCTTACATGTTTCTGAATGCACAGTCCCTGCTTTGGCGAAGATTTATCTGGCCTTTAGTCAAGACTACAGACTGCTACGATGGCGTGTTCAAGAAACGTACAGACAAGGCGGGGTCCTCTGAGCAACATGGAAAGTGCAGCAGTCTACGTAAAAATATACATTATTCCTCTTTTAAACACATCACAGTAGACTATGTAATCCATTTAATGCAAATACACTACAGCAGAATATCCAGCCTACTTCACCCCCATTCAAGCCACTACAGCAACCCAAATAACCTGCATTTAAATACACGACAGCAGCCAATTTAACCATTCAAATACACCACAGCTACTTAAATAACCTACATTACGCCATTCAAACACGCAAATCAACCTAAATAACCTAAATCAACCCTATTTGAATACACTACAGCAGTATGTCTAACATGTCTAACATGCATAAAGCCCCATTCAAATGCACTATAACAGTCTGTCTAACCTACATCTGCCATTACCCACCATACAACCAGCAGATTATCCAGGCTATATCACCTCCTAATATTCAAATACACCACTGCAACCTACTTAACCTATATCACCCCCCCCCCCTTCATCACAGAAGTCCATGTAATATCCCCAACCCCCACCCCACTCCCTAACCCCACGCTATACGGCTGACCACCTACTGTCTATCACCCCCTATAGAAATGTGTGCAACCTATATCAAAACCATTAAGACAAACCATTCAGGCTCTTTTCGAATGTCTAACCTACATTACTCAAAACCACGACAACCCTCGTTTTGCTAATCACCTTCGGTTGCATAGTTGTGGTCCCGAAGGAAGCTGTTGTTGATTTTGCGGTTGTCAATCTCCTCCTCCATTTAGGATCCCGTTAGATCGGCAGCTTGAAGCGGACATGCAAGAACCCATCGTGCTCCTCCAGCATTAGCAGGCGGTGGGCGGCTCCATGGCTCCTGCGCTGCAGGTGGACGGTCCTCTGCTGCTACCGGCGAATCTTCTCGCCTCGCATCGACCACCCAAGCGCGTGAGGCAGGTAAAAAACAGACCCTCAGCTACGAGCCTTCAGTGCCACGACGGAAGGACGGACGAGCTACCCGTGATGTCTTCTATCTAGCAGTAAAACGAAGGAGAGCAGTGCGGGGGGAGGAGTGTGTGTGGGGGGGTCATGAATCGTCGTAAAGAAGGATTTGAGTTAAGATCGGATTTAGAGAGGGAGGGAGGGGTTGAGCTCTTCTAGCTGACGCGCCTGCTGCTATAGGCTGCTCTTCCTAAACCTGCTGGAAATATTTCGTTGCTCCTGGACCGTTTTCTGCTTTCTCATCCGCCTCAGAACCACTCAGGCGCCGGGCTGAGCACAGGCCACGCCCACAAATGGTCCTGGACACGCCCATGGCTATTTGGTGCTGTCCAGTGCTGAAATGACAGCGAATGTCAATACCACCATATCTTTATATACGAGCCGGTTCAGCGAAAGGCCAGCTGTGGGTCATTCTAACAAACCATCCACTCTAAAGAGAGATTCGTCTTGAATCTTTAGTCATCTGTCCCTACAGTTGCACAAAATACCAACTTCACCACCATATGTTTCATTTTCACAGCAATATGAATCCATGGATGCATGATCTCATCAATGGTCACCAAACAAATATGCAATGGCAATAATCATGACAACAATCCATGAAGATGGATATGCATATGCATCTATCTTATAATACAGCACAAATATATTTTATTTTTCTTTGTTTGCTTGGTCCCCTGAAAAGAAAGAGAGAAACAAGAACACATGCATAAGAAAGGGGGCAGGTGGCAAAATCTCCAAATCCAGATTTCAGGCAGATCCTCTCATGAAAACTGACTCTCTTTAAGTGATTGCAGGCCAGACGATGATTAATTTGATTAGGAGCCGTGCTGTGGGCGCATTTACTCGGGGAATTTGATTTCCATTCTGCTTTTAATATTAGACTCTGCAGGGACTTTCTCTGCTTTACTCAATCTCTGAAGAGTCTAGATATTCCATCTTCCGCATCTTTACTGTGTTAATCTAGCTCATGGCACTGACTGAAAAAAAATGATCTGCAATTCATAAGGCCAGACACAGGGGGATATGAAATGTGCACTCGAATGTCTTCCTGCCAGTGCCATTATCAGTGCACATTTTCAGTCTAAAATGGGTTTACATACAAGGCTCATACTGTGTTAGAGATATGCAGTGGCCTCCACACCATCTTATGCATAGGATATACAACTCAGAGCTCCTGTTACTGTGACTGCCGTCATCGTATATGATCATGAATTTTGTTTTACTTTTGCCTTGCCATTAAGGAAGCACATTTTTTCTGTCTTTACATATAAATATGTTTTGTTTTTAACTGTGATAGTCCTTTACCATTTTATGTGTAGTCTAAAAATATTAACTATGTCTATATCTTTTGTAAATAAAAGGTATGTTTCAGGGTCTGATTCTGCTGATTCTCTTTGAAGCACCATAACCCCAACATAGCTTTGCTTTCATTCCCCTGAACAAGGTACTTATCATTATTTAAACACGATGACAAAAAAAATCAATGATTTTCTGTCAAGAGTGGGGGAGGCTGCAGCTGATGACAAATTCCACCTGGCATCTTTTAATGATCAACAGGGCGGGTTGGTATCTGTCTGTCTGATGATGAAAAGAGGGAGGAAGGGAGGGATAGGAAGGGAATGGAGACAGATTGCAGAGAATGACCAAAGGAGAGATACAGAAAGGCAGTAAATGTGAGTAAAGAGGTAGGCTGTTGCACTGTCTAATCAGAAACATAAAAGGACATGAAAAGGCCCAGCAGAGTCAGCAGTCAACCCAGAGGTAGAGCTTTAACTACAACTATCCTCAACCTTTCTATATGTTTCTGTATTTTATTATTATATAATTATCTCCTGCTGAACAAAGACACTGCTTTCTCTGATTCCATCATGATGTACACAAGGCAGTTTATAGCCTGACATCAGCAAATCACATAAAGGGGGGCATTCAGCTAATATTTCATTAACATTCTTAAAATAAAGGTTTCAGGCTTGGACAGATGGTTCTAGGGGAAAAGACTGCAAAATATCCTTAATATTATACTAATATTATATTATATTTCACTAAAGGTTATTCATACTTATATCTATTCTAAAGAAATGGCTCTTTACAGCACTGATTCTCAAATCGGTCCTTAAGGACTGCAAGACAGTCCAGATCTACTGATGATACTGAGTTAATTACCCAACAGTGAAACAATACTTTAATTAAAATCTAAAGGAAGACATTGTGAAATAATTATTGCACTCATGTTGCTGCGCACCTTAGTACCACCATTAAATCACCTTTCATAATTGGTCATAATTGGTAAAATGTTAATTTTCTACAGACGCACCTAAATTCTTTAGGGAACCAGAGATGTTTTTTCTATGATATTGCTAAATTAAGGATTTTTTGGCACCTTTAGCTCTAGGAATGTGGGTCTGTCATTATCAATTATATTGGCAATTGGGTAAACTGCTGGTCATTCTGTTGATTAATTGGGTAGTCATAGTTTACAAAAAACAATAAAATCAGGTGACCGATTTACAGAATAATATCAAACCAGCAGAGTCTTTTCAGATGACATTATTAGTGAAGGATAAGCAAGGATGGAAAAGGATAAATCCATTTAAATATATGTGTCCATTAAAACATTATGGAAATGTAAACTGCAGTGGTCAGGGACCCAGAGGATGTGCAGGTATTAGCAGGTATTATGAGCAGGTATTATTCAGGTCATGTCTTTCTAAACACAGCCGTGTCACAGACGTAGTTATTGTGTGTGTGTGTGTGTGTGTGTGTGTGTGTGTGTGTGTGTGTGTGTGTGTGTGTGTGTGTGTGTGTGTGTGTGTGTGAAGACCATTGATGGACTAGAGGATAATTAACACAAACTGTGCAGCATCATATGGATTATTATCAATAATATCTTCACATCTGCAAGGTGTGATTAGTGTCCCTGAGTGGGTAGGATGGTCTTCCCTCTCCTCCATCATGTCTAAGAGGAAGCATGTGCTAGCCTACATTCTCCTAGCTTGATGGCATCCAAGCTAACGGGACATGACAAACAAATGGACCTGATAAATTGGACAAGAGGCAAGGTTTATTACCTAAAAGTGTCTAGTGGACACATTATGGAAAAAAAAACCTTGCATTGAATTTTCGACCTAATGCAGCTCAGAGTTTTTCTCTCACTCCCATTGCTCTGCAAATAAGTGACTTTTTAGGCCTAAGGGCTCCCTTTGTCATGCAGTTTAGTTCATGCAATGATGTGCATCAAGGTTGCACCATGAAACACAGGAAATAATGAACTGCCATGATATTTTAGTCATGGCCAATTGCTTGCATTGATGTGTAGTAATTGTCTGACCTGGGGGTGCCTTCCTGTACTTGTCTCTGGACTGGTGCGGCACCCAGTATAAGTCAGTTATTATAAACCAGCCAATTACCTGAACCTCAAGTGACATCAGCTATTGTGTTATATCTTGGTCTATTGACACATTTCTATTGATTTTGTTCCAAATTAAATGTTCTGCGAAACTGAGCACACATGGTTTTGATTATTATTGTTGGATGGTTGAGCATCAGCGTGGGATGGTTATTACCTAAACTAGTGGTCCAAAACAAGACGCATCCAAAAAAGCTGATTTGCTCAAAGCCAGACGGACCAGTCTTCCCGTTAAGAGTAGAAGCCTTCCCTTAAAGCATCCACACTAATAGGATTTGCATGGACGACCATCTGCAGAGCGTGCCGGAGAAAGAACAACAAACATTCACTGACAGAGAAGGCTGAGAAAATCCCTTTCCAACCAGCTGTCTCAGCTGGACCCTAATGTAAGAACTTTACCAGGTCTGACCTGACGACTATTAACAGAATCAAACTACGCACATGGTGCACTCTTTACTCTTAATTAAACCTGGATGTTCACTTACTCTTATGCAGAGCATATATGACAACAGAACGGCAAACAGGGAAAAAAGAGAAGAACTATACAGGGGGGGTAAGAGAGATGTTGGGAGGGGGGTATGGGGCCAAAAGAACCAGATGGATGTGTAGTTTTGGTTGAGTACATTAAACCCAGCCTAGAGGCAAGCCTCTTTGTCAGCTGGGTTTACATGTGATGTCATTCCAATTAAAGCACTGAGCGGATCGCTCCGTCTCTCTGTTCTACACTGACATTTACACTTATCACCTAATGAATGGATGCACAAAGCAAAATGACAACGCATCAGTGCTGCAGCTGTTTCAGTGGTAAGACAGGAAGCCAATGCATTCTGCATGAGAAATGTCCACAGATAATCAGTTCCCCTGTAGCAACACATGCGCACACAGACAAGTAGATTGCAATATACTATATAATAAACCTTATTTTGGTTTAATATGAAACTAATGCAAAAATGCACTCACACACATGCATGCATTAAAAATAAATGTATTGTTAAACCCTATTATCATGTTCCAACATGCAAATAGAATATATTATAATACACACACACACATACACACACACACACACTGCCTATATACATGGATGTATATTGTCAGTGTGTTTTTATGTATAAAACAACATTACAGTACATGGCATGGGCTAAAATACCACCATTACACATTCTGTTTTCTACATTGTCTGTTTTTGTCTGCTCACACACATACAAACACACACACACACACCCACACACACACACACCACACTTTGCAAATCCGCATAGTGAAGTGCATTAAAAAGAGGCCTTTTCCATTCAGCATTTTAAACCTGCCCCCGCCTCCAACACTGACTGTATCGGGCATGGCACTACTCTGGGGGAAATACGTTACCATCACACTGGTTGCTAGGAAACTGTGTGGGGTTCTGCATTGCCATGCAGCACAACAGCTGTCTACATAATTGGATCATTACAAATCTAAAACGTCATAATTCCCCTCATATTTATCCTAATGCAGCTCGAGCGGATCAGGACATCTTTTCTAACATAAAGGTTAATAGACTGAACACAGAAAATTAAACCTGAAATGACTTGCTTATTTGCTTTTGTGAGGGAGTGGGTTTGACCCTCCATCTAGAATGCAGATGAGAATGCTGACATTGCAGTAAAAATAATTTTACTAACCGTCCTAAACAAGAACTACTATCCAGGGAGCATTATCCATATGTGCATATGCGCATATGCATAATTTATTCCTCCATCATGTCATGTACCTAAGTTGAATTTTACTGAACATCTCTATACAACTGAGGAGAATATTCAAGCTGGGCCGCAGAGCTCTGTCCACAGATAATGGCCACACCTCATTTTAGAACATTAAGGCATTAAGCATGGTTAGCAGGTTATGGGTTCTCCAGTAACATAACCAGGCTATCAAACAGGTAAAAGTGCATAGGGAGATGGGACAACCGAGTCTCAAAAAGCTTTTTTATGTTGTTTTCCCCACGCACTGACTAAATTTCCACCATTCTATTCATTATGTGTAATCTTTTAATTGTGGCTAGATTCCTGTAGCAATTATCTGTAATTACACACATCGCCTATTGCTATTTTGTTTCTCCATAGAAGCAAGACCCCTTTTGCCGCAATTACAGCTTAAAAGCCATGGCTCTGGCTGCCAGTTAAAAGGACCTAAAGCCTGTCTGGGATCAGAACAGTTGAATATTTTAGCTACAATGATGAAAATTTCAACAGAATGAAAATAAAATTAAAGCTATATTATATGTCCAGAACCATGTTAAAGGAGCTGTTAAATTTGCAGTACTTTTTGCAATATTATATATATATATATAATGCCAGTAATGAATTCAAAAGGAGTATATTGAGCACTTTTATTTTAAAAGTACTGCTATGTGAACAAAAGTGCTACAACATTTGGTTTGCAAACTCTTTAAACAAATACGCAGCTTTTTAACAACAGTGTTTCCTTTAACACAGATACACAGCTGCAGTATAAATATTTCTGTAAATCTCAACTTTAACATTAATGTAATCAAATCAAATATAAAACCAAAGCTATTCGCCACTGCAGGGCATTCATGCTTTATGCAGTTTGTAGTTTGTTCAGAGCATGGGCGCCCGGAACCATTATAGCTTTATAACCATCATAAACAGCGACGAGACACAGAACATATTTTTTTGCCTACTTCTAATTATTATCAGTGTTATAAACTGACTGTGAACCGAATAAACTTATATGTATAACTATATAACTTCATATATATATATATATATATATATATAGCTCACCATCTCCCCTGCCCTGAAACACACACACACACACACACACACACACACACACGGTAATCTGCAGGACAATCCTATTTGGCTGAGCAGCTGCCAGTGGAGATCACAGGGAGGAAGGTTGCAGTAGTCGTACCCGCAGGGATGCCAAGCTGTCGACTGACGACCCGACACAAGTCACCCGCTATAGTTCCTCGACTCTTTCCCTCATGCTCACTCATTACCTGTCTGTGCTCTTATTTGATCAAAATCAAGACCTTTTTTTAAACATGATCCCAAAATGTCAGCATCCTTTTACACTATATGAATATATCATTATAAATAGACCAATGGAAATTGTACAAAATTACTTCTATATAAAATGATGTAATATAAACTATTTCATAAAATGAAATAGTTTCAATAGGTGCTCAACCCAGGTACATTGTTCCACGCTGAAAATAAGATGCAAAAACAGCCCATTATGAAGAAAAGTATTTACATAATCTTGTTTTTAGCCCCCACCAGTTTAGGCTGGACTCCTTTGCAATGTGACACAATATAATAGGTCATTTACATATTGCTGCTGTCAGAACAAAACATAATTTGAAAACATCAGCTGTACATTGTGTAAGTGTTTTATGGTTAGTGGAACAACAGAAATGGTCTAAAATTACTTTAGAAGTACTTAAAATTGGATACACTATTAGCTACACAAGGTTTTATTCAGTCAGTACATAAAACCCCATAAGATTAGTGGGCATCATTAAGGATCATTAACATTAAGAAACATATTTCTTCTATATATTAATCACCTTAGTGATACGTGGTTTTTTGAGGACAGTGACAGTATCCATACCCTCCAGAGGCTGTTTCTGTGATACAGTCTTCCAGAGCTCTGTGTCTGAAGGCACAGTAGAGTTTGGTGTCTGATACTGTGCTGACAGATACTACTATAGTCAGTGGATATTGACTTGAATGAGTCCGTCAGCAGAGAAATAGAGCTTGGCAGAGTACGACCTATGTAGCATAACAATTGCAACAGGCATAGTGTAGGCCATATCAAATAACACATTATAGGTATGACGGGGAAAAGCAAAGGCTCACTCTTCAGTGCGACACTGGGTTCAATAATACATTGCAGCCTTCATCTGTCACTGATGTGAGCCTGACCGAGTGAGGAAGCAGTCATCTAACATTTTAACAATACAATATAAGGGCTGCTCAGAGTCAACAAAATATCATATTGTGAGTATACAGCTATATATTAATATATTAATTCTATTTTTTGGATCATGTGAGTGCCTTGATCCATTGAATTTAATTCACTGAAATATGTGCATGCATTCTAAATGAATGGAATAAACTATATATCTCCTTCTGTTTACAAAATTCTGACAATAGTTGCACTGATGTCAAATGCTTTACGGAGCACATATTTGAATAAAATATGTTTTATGCACAATAAGATACTGAGTGATTGGTTCCGTTATAGTTCCACACAAGTGCCATATCAGTGTTATGTTAGCGAGTAGCACATGATAAACTGCAACCCTCCTTTTAATGCTACACCAGATTTTTCTGACCAGCTTTGTGGACCCCTCGTATGAAAGAGGGCATATTGTGCCAGTAGAGTGTGAGGGAAATATTGTTGCTGGTGTGTGAGCAGTGACCCCACGCTACGCTGAGCATGAGTGACAGATCAGAACGGGCGGCGCCATATGGTGTTGATCGTGTATCAGCCAGAGACACCATCCTGCCCTTTAGAGAGGAAAGAGTCTAAAAACAAAGCGTTTGAGGATACATGTGTGCTTGTGGGGTGGCAGTGTTTCTCAGTGATAGAGATTTGTGAAATGTAAGATGTTTTAGCAGCCGGCATTTATAATATTAATATAATGTGATGAAGTATATATTTTTTGTATATATTTTATCCTTTATAGGTGTTATACTATAAATATATACATTATTCTATTGTATACAATATGTTGAACATTATATATTATAGAAATGTAGTGTGTTTGTGTGAGTGTGTGTGTGTGTAGTGTGGTTGGAAACATAAGGCCTGTGTGGTACTGCCATCTGCTGGCTGGATGAAGTTACTGTGTAAAGTAAGAGAATCAGTACTTCAGTGTAACCCTAGAGGACACTGTATCCTCATCTTTGTAATAAACACTGGCTTGTCCCAACATACTTGCATCAGTGCATTTAAAGAGCACCAATGAATAAAAGTTCAGTGAGCTGCTATATTTACTGTATGCCCCAATTCCTCCCACTGTGCTAGAGAGAAAACGCGCGCACGCACGCACGCACACACACACACACACATTTACGGCATTTATCTGACGCTTTTATCCAAAGCGACTTCCATTCCCTGACTACAGGGGACAGTCTTGGGGTTAAGGTCTTGGAACCTTAACTTGGGGTTAAGGGTCTTGCTCAGGGACCCAGTGGTGGTGCTGAAGGTAGGATTGGAACCCATGACCTCATGGTCTGGAGGCAAGTATCCTACCCACTGAGCTACCACACACACACACACACACGCACACACACACACACAGTTTTTATGTAATGCCAAGTAATAGCAATTTTGTTGGTCTTATATATTGTGGGTTAGGCCAAAATATATTTATACAAACAAATACACAATAACATTGTTTAACATATGAATAGAAATAACAATTGAGAGTGAAAAGTAGACACATACACACCCACACATGTGCAGTCACATGCCAAAACAGCATCTTAGCCTCACTCTAACAAGTGCTGTCCTTGAACCGAGTCTTTAGAGAGACTTAAATAGAAGCACACAGAGCTCTAGGCCTGCCCACTGAGTCAGCAACTCAGTGTATTACATACCAGCCATGGCCCCCCTTTCTATTTCTCTCTCTCTCTCTCTCTCTCTCTCACATACACTCACCCACAGACACACACCCACCCCCTACACGCACAACCCCACACACACCCCTCTGGCTCTAGCACTCTGTTTGACGCGAACTCACCCTTGTCATGTCACATTACACGACAGGCAAATCATGACACTGTTGCCGCTCCCTCTATACAGAGTTGCGTAAGCAGCAGAACACAGCAGAGACCAAACTGGGATCTGCGATTAATCAAAGCTCAGGAGGCACACAGGCCTGGATCAATGATGCTCCACAGCCAGTGCACAGAGGCTGCTGAGAGTGCACACAACCCTCAGACAGAGTTAAGGGGCTAGACTGCATCAACACTTTTCACTTCACCACTTCTCCTAGACTCTCTAAACTAAGAAGATGAATTATATATGTATATATATATTCTTTTTAAATGTTACATAATTTTGACAATATGAGGGCTATATTGTAGCAATAATGGACACTCTTTTCTTAACAGTGGACAGCGGGAGCTTGCTTATGGAGGAGCACTAGCAGAACAAAACTGATGCTTTGGTGTGCAAATGATGCAAAATTTTATGCAGTTTTACTGACATTATGTAAGGTTTTAGTATCAAAAGAACACACAGAAGCTTCCTATAGTTCTGATTCTTTATCACTAGTTCCACTAGTATTTAAAGTAAGCTTAAATATATTTCCATCACATTTTCATGTAAATGAATCATATTCATTTACATGAAAATTCATATATACACACACACACACGCACATATGTATATGTATATAATCACTCCCTTTGGCGTTCAGCAATCTGATGCTCAAAATAGCATGACATTCTTCAATCAAATTTTGTTATATAATGTTCAAAAGATGTTGTTAAAACTTTAATATCTGCCATTTTTCTGGATGCGTCCTATAGGCCATAGCTTAAGAATAGGACTGTTATTTACCAGACAATCAATATATTTATGTCAATCCGAATCTGGGTAATTGCAGATTACAGTCATGAAATTAAAATATCAATTTCCTTTTCTATCTCTCCTTAAGCAACATTTGGTATTTCTCTTATTAGATTTCGTGGCCCCTATCAGCATCAAGCCTAGTCTAGACAGAAAAATAAGCTAAAGATCCATTTACAGATTTCAGTCTAACCACACCCTGCCTTGCATTGTATCATGGAGGGTGTGTCAGAATGAAATTCAACTCCTCCCTCTCTTCTCATTCTGGCGGCAGACTTTTGGCAGGAAATGTATCGTTGCCGCTGGATGTTTAGCTGTGATATCTCAGACCAGTGACGCATTCAGGAACAGTTACTCAAACTCTGCACATCAGTGTATAAAGGATGTTTCAAAGGAAGAGGAGGTTAGCAAATTTCTTTCTTTCTGTCTATATATATATGTATACACTGCCCTCCATAATTATTGGCTCCCCTGGTTAAGATGTGTGCTTTAGTGTTGAAGAAATATTATTCTTATTATAGTTTCCTACATATTCAAATGTTATTCATACATATTCAAACACTGTTTTCATTAATGAATTCACATATGTTAGCGAGTTTGAGCACACAAGTAACCATTGTAATCATTAATTGAGCATTCTGTTGTTGTGTAGGTGGAAGTGGACTTTGGGAAAGTAGACGAAAAGTTCACTATGGCAGCCCGAAGAACACTGTCTTTTCGTGAATGCCCAGGGGGGAAATGAGTTCTGGGGGATTCTGCTATCTTTGTTTACAGGAAACTCCAGACGTGAGAAGGACGAAGTGACCTGGCTCCAAGCGTCTGAGAACGGAGAAGACAGAATCCTCCCCTTCTGTATTAGCCTACAGTTTGACATTAGACTGATTGTAGCTTTGCTTTGACAATTAACCATAAACAAGGATGTTACGTAATCACTGCCTTAGTATCCAGATATAAACTGCGTGTTAAGTCTCAGAACTTTGAACAACTCCTCTGTTAGACTTAATCTAACTGTGATTTTTTGTTCCCTTGCGCAAGTAAATAAAACATGTTTTTTTTATTAGTGTAAATGAAAAGACCCTTTTTGGGTGAATTTCTTTAACATTTAGCTTCTAATAAATTCAGTTTTATTCTAAATAATATAGGACCACAGTGAAAAAAAAAGGAAAACCCAACCTTTAATTATTCAGTGGGGAAAAAATCCCACATTAAGAAATAATTCTTTTACATCAAATCATGTGTGCCACCATTATTAGCACCCCTGATGTTAATACTTTGTACAACCCCCTTTTGCCAACAAAACAGCACCTAATCTTCTCCTACAATGTTTCACAAGATGGGAGAATACAGAAAGAGGGATCTTCGACCATTTCTCTTTGCACAATCTCTCTAAACTCTCCTCTGCACTCTCCACTTCAGCTCAATCCACAGGTTTTCAATGGGGTTGAGGTCTGGGGACTGAGATGGCCATGGGAGGAGCTCGATTCTGTGTCTGATGAACCATTTCTGTGTAGATTTGGCCACGTGTTCAGGGTCGTTATCTTGCTGAAAGACCCAGATTTCCGGCAGAGGCCACCAGTTTTTGCTTTAAAATGTCCTGGTATTTCAACGCATTCATGATGCCATGCACCCTAACAAGGTTTCCAGGACCTCTGGAAGAGAAACAGGCCCACAGCATCACCGATCCTCCCCCATACTTCACAGTGGGCATGAGGTGCTTTTCTGC
>JBBPDB010000032.1:4822457-4837127 GCA_037974465.1 Brachypetersius altus | reverse complement strand
AGGGAATATATATATATATATATATATATATCGGCCGATATATCGGATCTTAAAACCAAATTTGTATCGGTATCGGCCTTCAAAATCCTTTATCGGTCGGGCTCTAATTATCAGTACATTCAACACAAGTTAAAATGTTTTATTTAATATGCACGCAAGCGGTTTTAGTTTCACCTGTCCGAAGATTTATGTGTTATTGTTTTTGACTGGGGTTCATATAAACACTGAAGGAAGATTAGAAGTCTTGGCTGATGCCAGATCAGTGACTCTGCTGATCAGAGCTGTGGTTATTATAAACACACTGGTGGATTTTCATGTAGACCTCTAGTGTAATTGGAAAATATAGCTCAGTATCATTATTGTCCCTCTACACATCAGATTCTATTGAAATGAAGATACACAGTAAGTATTGCTTTGACTTTGCTCTATATGTTTGCAGGTCATCCACAAGTTACTATGATCTTCTTGGAGTTAAACCTGATGCATCACTTGAAGAAATAAAGAATGCATTTTTTGACAAATCAAAAAAGGTTCAATGATCTTTGTTAATTATATTTAAATGCAAGTTGAATTATCTTTAATCATTGCTAATATTGAACATAATAGCAATGATTAAAGATAATCTAAGCATCCTTTACACTTAATGCCGTTTAACTGGTCTACCAGGTCTTTAAACCTGCATGTTTTTACTGAGGTGATTTTGCAAATTTTATCATGATGATAATATGACATGTCACATCGTATGACAGTAGCATAAATCAAGCTATGTAGGTCAGCTTATTCTCATTTAACAGAAAGAGACATTTTGGAGAAGAGAGTGTCTGTGATGTTTTCCAGCTAAGGGTCGAATATGTTGCAAGCTGGATCTCAGTAGATTAGATTATATTTCATTACTCTGACTTTGTGTTCGATCACAAAGTACAGAGAGGAGCTTGTTATAGAAGAGTTGTTTTGTCCAGTCTTTCTTTGTTTGAGCCAGGGTCAGGGTTCTCAAGGACAGTCTGTTTTTGTGCTGTTAAAGGTAAAACAGGTATTTCCATGGCCACAATTGCTTTAACCACTAGAGGGGCCTGTTGCTTTGTTGTGATGTAGTTGACCCTTTCTTGTTTCCATGTGCTGTGTTGTGTACATCCAGACATATTTATGTTCTGCCCAGGTGTTGCCCTCACACAGGAAGTGTTGTTTTTGCCATCTGTGTTTCACTTGCTGTGTTTTTTTGTCAATTTACATGAAATGAGCATGTGATTTCGATGTGTGGGTCCTGTTTCACAGATCCATATTAGAAAGCCTAGATTATGTAGGATGTTCAAAGGTAAAATATCACGAACACTGCAGTTAAGTATAAGACTAGACCTAATTAATGTCCGTGTAATTGGCCTGTAGTGCATATGAGAAAAAGGGGAGTGTATATGTGTGCCTGTGTGCGAAGGGTGAGATTGGAAGTATCTGCACGAGGTGTACAGGGGCTGTGCTGGTTTGAAGCATAAGGGTGCTTTGTCCATAAAGAGAATTCAGATGAAAGCATGATAGAACTGAGGTTAGAATAGTAGAGATGATAAGAGTGAAAGAAGAGACACACTTTGTTTAGCCACCCGTGCTCAATGCATTTTAGTTGGTATGCTTGCACTTGGAAGCCGCTGCTTTGTTTGTATTGTTCTTGTAATTGTAAATGTATTAATATTTTAGCTACTTCAGAATACAGGTTTTCCCGTGAACTTGACATTCCCATGTACATTTGAGTACTTTCATCTTTTTAATCGTAACGATCATTCTTAAATCAGTTCATAGCTTCGGGTTATTTTTATGGCCCCTGATTAAGCCATAAAGTCCAGTCGCAGAATATGTTAATGAGCTTGAAAACAGTGTGTTGATCTATTGTGTAACAGTGTTTTAAGGAACAGTCCAGTAACAAAGTGTTTCCGTAAGCATCCACCACCAAATGTCAAATTATTTGGGCTGTTTGGGTGTCTGTTGAGTTTTTGTGCTTGTTCGCAACATTAGCTTTAAGGTTGTGATCTAAAGCAGCGGAATATGTTTTGGCTCACCTGCTTGTTCAAGAGAAGAGAGGCTGGAAAATGTAAAATAAAAAAGTGGACACTCAGGAAAATATGTAAAATAAAGCATATGGAGTCTTCAATGTCAACCTACCTGAAATGCTTTTCTTTTTTGCTTAGCTGCACCCCGACAGTGACCCGTCTAACCCGAGCCTGCATAGCCAGTTTGTGAAGCTGAGTGAGGCTTACAGAGTGCTGAGTAAGGAAGGTAGCAGGAGGGAGTATGACCTGCGACTGAGGTACAACTACACTGGAGAGCAGCCCTTCAGGCCCTCCTCCACATATACATCCAACCCCAGGTAACAGAAAAGAAAAATAATGTTGTAAATAAAATTCGAAATGCTGCCTACATCATTGTATGTTTAATGCTAATGCTAACAAATAATTGCAGACATTCGAATATATCTACGTTTGAAGATCATAGACTTCAAGCAGTCGACACTAAGCTTCTGCATGTTTTAAGAAAAATCAATCAAGAGTTCCCTTTTAATCAAGAATTAGTCTTATGTCGTAACGTCTAGAAATTAATGTGTTTTTGTACACACCTGCTTTGTTTTTTGCCTGCCACAGTCCAGAGATGGCTGAGCACATGCGGTACTGGGAGCAGTTCCGACATGCCCAGGAGAACACACAGGAAAAGTGGCAGGAGAAAAAGAAGAAAAATTTGCGTTTGGTGGGCTACTGCATTATAGCCATGCTCGCCAGCATTGGCCTTCACTATATGGGATTCAGGTAGTGTAAGGAATCTACAAATCAAATATTAACAGATTTTGCTGAATCTGCCTGTTGTACAGGCGGCGGGCTATGCAGGTAAATTGTTTGTGCGGTAATATTGTCACACTCAATCCCACCCCCCGTATCTATTACGCTCTACATACTCATATATCCTCTCTCTTCCTCAACAGCCAAATGCTGGCTGACAGAAGCCAATTAGTTAAATACTGTCACGCAATAGTGAGGTAAAATTGACATTGCAAGCTTGATTGGAGCAGTTAGACAGTTAGACAATCAACTGCCTACTGTGAGATGAATATATACTCTCAACAAATCACAGCGCATGCCATGGGTCTAAACTCATTTAATTAATTAAGATTTTATAGTGACATGCCCTGCTGTTGAGTCCCTTTCATTCATAGCTTCTTTTCAGGATTTCTCCCATGACTATGGTGCTCTTGGCCATACAAGATCAATTTTACATTGTTTACAGCTATCACAGTTTTTACTGAAATTTAACGTGAAGTTCTTTAGATGATTTTGATCAATTTGTCTACCCATGCCCTGCTTCTAGTGTTTTTTTCCCCCTTGAAGTCACATTGCCAGCTCCAAGACACTGGGTGTAAAATCATAGGCCCAACAAATATTCAATGTTAAAAGTTAATTGCTGAATATTTTATAATTGAATTAGAATTATTTCATGGATTTAATCTTTCAGTTCTACTAAAATAAGTCATTTTAAAAATCACCAAATATTGTTGTCTGTAAATATGTTTTGGTCATGTCTGCTTGTGCATTGGTTCTTGATTGAAAACTTGATAATGTTCCCGTTTGTTTTTTCAAAGTCTATCCCATTGCCTGGATAAACCTCAGTAATGTATATTCACTGCCATTGTCTGGTTCCTGTGTTTATTTATTCATTACTGTCATAATCTGGTTCGTGTTTTTACACCTGTACTGCTATTTGAACATCACAGTTCACTGTGTTACACTGGTTGACAGATAAAAGGTTTGAGAACAAAAGGAAAGAAACTGTTGTTTTAAGGGACCTAATGCACCATCAGTGCTCCTAGTTAGTAAAGATCTTTCATTTCCTCTGAACACTGGAACACAGACAGGACACAGGAAAACGATCCATAAACATTAAGATGTGCTGCGGCTGTTAACCAAGGTTTGGTTTTTACCATAAGTCACATGACAATGACTAGGATGACAGGGAAGACAAAGCGAGTCTGTACAGTGTTTGTCATTTTATGCAATCACAGCAATTTTAAAAATGTTACGTGTATTGTGTGTTTTTCTGTAACTCTGCTTTACGTTGTATGTTTTTTCTTTTTAGGAAACTTGAAGAAGTACATAATAACTTCATGGATGAAAAAGACAGAGTAATCACTGAAATCTATAAAGAGTCGAAAGAGAGAGCCAGGTAGGAATTCTGACAAAATATGATGGAAAGCCTGATCATAGTAAATACGCTTAGCAATACATCACCTTCTGGTACGGCAGTTCATATGACCTAATTTGGCTCACTTTAGAACTAGTGATGGGAACCAGAAGAGTAAACAGGGAGATGAAATCTGATAAGACTTTTGATAATTTTTTTCTCTGCTTTTTTTCAGAGTGAATGGCTTTAAGAAGCAGCAGGAGATCCTAAGACAGAAACACGCTGAGTTTCTGGAGAAATATAGGATTCGCAGAAGTGGCCAAGAAAAATAGAATCGTGCTGCAGACATTGCGACACTGGGTACTGTACCTTAAGGCGGTGATTTTCAGTCCCAGTCCTGGGGTCCCAGCTCCCTGCACAGTTTCAGCTATACCCTTGCTCAGCACACCTGATCCAGCTTATCAACTATTGCTCAAGTTCTTCATAATTGTGTTGGGCAAGCCAGTAGGTTCTAGGGACTGGGACTGAAAAAGGAAGCTAAGTGCACGGAGTGATTGTGTGTGTAATGGGTAGGGTCATCGTGCTATTCTTAAATTAGAAAACAGAAAACTAAAAGATGTTCTCATTGTATTATATCCAGCATTCGTTGTGACCAGTTGGTAAACCCTCTAGGAATGCTTACATTTCTTAATTTGGAAAAAGTTCTCATCCATAAAGACATCTGATTGCATATTTTCCAATGAAGACATTGAACATGATGCTTCATTTTTTGCAATGTACAGAACTGTCGGTCATCAACTGTGTAGGCAGATACAGGTCACTATAGCAACAGGACTGGTACAGCAGACTGTTAGCTCTTGTTCTACATCAGGTGTCAAACACCTAAACATGTACAGCATGCCTGCATTTACTGGGCGCATTTTAACTGCACCTGGACAAGGTGTTATGGAAACATTGCATTCCTCGCAAAGTCTAAACACTGTACATGGCTCACAAACTCTCTCTCTCTCTCTCTCTCTCTCTCTCTCTCTCTCTCTGTGTCTCTCTCTCGCTTTCTCTCTCTCTCTCTCTCTCTCTCTCTCTCTCTCTCTCTCTCTCTCTCTCTCTCTGTGTCTTTCTCTCTCTCTCTCTCTGTGTCTTTCTCTCTCTCGCTCTCTCTCTTTCTCTCTCTCGCTCTCTCTCTTTCTCTCTCTGTGTTTCTCTCTCTCCTCTCTCGCTTTCTCTCTCTCTGTCTCTCTCCTCTCTCGCTTTCTCTCTCTCGCTCTCTCTCTCTTTCTCTCTCTCTCTCTCTCTCTCTGTGTCTCTCTCTCGCTTTCTCTCTCTCGCTCTTTCTGTGTCTCTCTCCTCTCTCGCTTTCTCTCTCTCGCTCTCTCTCTGTGTTTCTCTCTCTCCTCTCTCGCTTTCTCTCTCTCTGTCTCTCTCCTCTCTCGCTTTCTCTCTCTCTTTCTCTCTCTGTGTTGCTCTCTCTCTCTCTCTCTCTCTCTCTCTCTCTCTGTCTCTCTCTCTCTCGCTTTCTCTTTCTTTTCTGGTTTCTGTCGCGCCCTCACTTGCGACCTCACTCTTACACTCGCGCACGCGTGTGTGGGAGAATTTTGTACAGGGTACAGGGTACAGATGTGCTACCGAACCTCGGTTGAAGGTGTGACTATATAACTGCTGGTGTTTTCCAGCAATCACTGCAGTCTCAAACAGGCTGTAAGCATATCTTTTCTCAAGGAATATGAGTGATAAATATATATAATCTTCCCCGGGTGATCTGTAGCTTTAAGTGCAGTTCAACCCAAAATATGTGTTCCTGAATCACGTATGAGAGAAATGTGAACTTCTACATACTTTCCAAATAGCAGATAAAATCTGTTTTCCAACTACACTGCCTTGGAAAGCATGTAGCACATCCAAACTCTTAAGATAAGTGACAGAATCACAGCAGATAAATTTGACAACCTGTTTTTAGGACTTTTTTTTTTAGAAGAAACTTTTTTGATCAGCCTACAAGTTTCGTGTAGCCATGGAGTGATGCTTGATTCAAATTTCCACATGAGTGAAATGCATTAATGCAGTTATTGCCAAAGTAAAATGAACTGCAATACAATACAAAAATATTTCATGTGAAAATTGTGTCTGTCTTGCTCAGTTGTATAAAACAAAGTGGACACTTTTCCTCTCCAGGTGTTTCCCTCTGTTCAAGACTGCACAGAAATCCCTGTGGAAATAACAGCCAAGCCCACTGTCATAATGCCTTTTCCTACAGGAAGGTTTTTGGTTGACTGTGAACGCCTTAATGTTTCAGTTTGTCACTGTTCTGCAATGATGAACAAATAAAAACGATATTTATCTCAAATGATGCTTCTTTGACAGTATTCTTCTCTGTGTGGATATCCAGTTGTTCACTTGGCACCATGTTAGTTATGTAGAACATGCATATTGCTATAATCTTTCTCATATCACTGGCTTATGTGAACTCTTATATCCTAGAATTGCTGGGACAAAAACTGCTCGCTTGTTCTTCTTCTATTGCTTACGTCTGTTTTATTTTTTGCTGTTCAATGATGAGTAGTCAGTTTCTTGGATAATGCTTTTAATCCTTGCTTTTTAATAGCTACACATTTTCCTTTTTTACCCCCTTGGAACATTTTGAATTGATTATGAACTACAGTTTGTGTTACACTTTATGCTGAAATGGTCATTTGTCACTCTCTACTGTCACTTGTCACCTTTGACAAGTCGTTTCACATGAAGGACCTCATGCTGGAGATGTGTTCCGGAATGTTCTCGTGTGCGGATGTTGACCGTGTGGGCCTTTTCCCCTTCTGTAACTCCGAGGCCCACGCCATGCTCAGATCTGATTGGCTGATAATGCGCACAGGCCCATATGCAGGTGCCGCTCTCTTCTCGAGCTGATCTTAGAGATACCAACTTTCTGGAATGATTCAGACTCTCAACACTCGGGCTTTGGTTTATGGGATGGCATATTACCGATTATTTTTGTGTAAGATCTTGACATGCTGGTACCGATGCTAGACTTTTATCTGCGAAGTGGACAAGATTATTGTACTGAAGTAGCTGACGATGACGCTGTCAAAAATCCAATATTTTTTCCTTTTGGCTGAGCTCGTCTGGGTATGCAAGAGTTGGACTTTGTCTGAAGCACAGAAGGCCTTAAGTGGTATTATAGCAGTAAGCTCTGTTACCACTCTCAAGCTTGTAAAGCACACCAGTGAAGATAACAACCCGCATTCCATGATCCCACATCTGGCTTGTGCCCCACATAACCCAAACATACTTACCTATGACGTCGGGGGGGTCTTCACATGCAAGCGAAGATTGGAAGGGTCACATTAAGTAGTTATGGGTTAAGCTTGGCATTGTAAGAAATTATAGTTCACAGACTTTGTGTAGGCCAATGGGCCATGGTACACAAATACTTCATATTAATGTACACTATATGTCCAAAGGTCACCCATCAATCCAGTCTAAAATCTAGTATTAATAGGGACCTTGTCCCCTTACTTGCACCAGTAACAGTCTCTATCCCTCTAGGAAGACTGCATTAGAGAATTGGAGTAGTACTAGGGCATTGCTGAGGTCATTAGATCATTACCTTTGGACCACTTCATCTCATCCCAAATGGAATGGGTGGTGCTCCATCACTTCAAAGCTCCACTGCCTTGTGCTGGGGTGCTTTACAAACCCCTAGCTGATGCGAAGTGACCTTGGCATCTTAAGCGTCCTACTCTACTGGGGGTGCTTTTTTATGGAGATTGAATTATGTGGACTCACAAGCGAACAGCTGTATTAGAATAGAGTGCACCTTAAATACTGTTTGTCATTGGGCATATTTCTCCTGCAGTTTTATTATTACAGACATTATATGCTTAATAAAATGTTGTGATAAAGTAACAATTTTGTAGTGCAAAAATAATTATAATTTGTTTAACCCAAGTGTCCAAACCGGACCTTGTTAATGATTGGCCAGCCTTGTGCTGAGTGGAAGCAGCGTTACACCTGCACCGGTCTGTGCGTGAGCAAGGTCTACACAGTAGAAAGAGAGAGAGAGGGAGGGAGTGCGAGAGAGGGAAAAAGAGAGAGAGAATGAAAAAAAAGAAAAAGTTGGCCTCGCGACGGTCTGTTACGCGCGAGGCTGGAGTTTGGGTGCGCGCGCTCTGTAGCTGAAGGGCAAAGAGGAGGAAAGCAGCTCCGCCACGACGAGCTCCGGACTTTCTCATAACGCAGCTCGAGTCGCTGTCATATACACCCTGACTGCCTGGCAGCCTGGGGGCGATTCCTCCAGCGAACTAAAAAGCGAAACACACCGCGTGTGTGGACAGAAACGTCATCTTTTGAGGGGCTGGAGGGGAGGCAGGCGCAAGCCTGAGCCGTGACCTAGCGAAGGGCCAGAGAGGGAGACGCTTCACGGAGCCACGGGCATCGCTCTCTGTACTAAAAATACGCGTCTGCACTAAAAATAGGGGCGTACAGTGGCCTGCTGCTGTCTGTCTCCTACCTCTCGTCCCTGTAGCAGGTAACTGCGGTTCGTGGGATTATAACGGACCCCTTCCAACTGGAGAGAAGTGCGTGAACGTGTTTTTTTTTGGAATATACAGCCGTGGTGGGGGGGCGCGTGAGACGGACGCACCTCTGTTTATAAAGTGACCTGTCAGAGCTGGGTAAGAGGGCCAGCATCATTCGGACCTTCTCCCCACCTGCTAACTTCCCCAGCTCGCCATCGTCTCTGCACCTGGGTCCCGCAAGCTCACATGAAGCAATGACAAGGGCAATGCCTGCCCTGCCTCTTGAGGATCAACTGGGGGAATTATCATGGTCTCGGCTCCGGGCGCCTGGTCCAGTGGATGTGAAGGCTGAGGATCGTGTTTGGGGATAGTAGTCAGGCGGAGGTGTCATTTACAGACGTGTTTTTTTGGACTTAAAGCTGGCCAACAACCAACCATGGGCACAAGGCTGCAAGTTCTTCTCGGCATGTTCCACTTAGTGTCCCTCACCAGATTCCCAGCGCACTGTGCCAAGGCACCGGTAAGTTACCTACGCCCATTAAAAAAAAAAAACAACTGAAGTTTCTTCTTCTGTGTCATGCAATGATTCGCCGAAAGCTCAAAGTAAGGTCGTCCCCAGTTGCTCTCGAATTTTATTGCACAGAGTTAATGCTCAACACTTTTAGGCCTTTTACGGGTTTTGTGTTTAAATAACCTCTCGGTCGTTGACACTGGCTTAACTCAAAGGTTGTGTATTTTAAAGAAGCTGCAGCTTCATGATAAAGGAGAGATAAATAACAAAGGAGAGCCTACATGCTACCAGTACGTCTTCGCCTGAAGGATCGTTTTGTTGTGTTTTTGTGTTGGGCTGAGTTAGTTGAACTCAGTTCCAGAAGGGTTGTGTGCTGCTTCCTGAATGGTTGTGTATCTATCCTGCCTAACTAGAAGAGACGCCGTGGTTCTCAGTACTCAGTAGAGCTACGTGAATCTGGTGCCATGCTTTATGGCTGCATACACTGAGAATATACAGGATTCGGACCAGTCTTATTACACCCTCGCTGCGATCTATCATCAGTAACAGACATTAGTGTAATGCTCACTACTACTGACTTTCAGCTCTGCCTCAGATGATCAATATCTATGTGATCTAAGACAGATTTAGATTCACTAAGTACTTTGTTAAAAGCCAACGGCATAATACTCCTCTGTAGTCTTCGTGACCCAGCTATGACCTTTCAGCCCCACACCTACTTGAGGTGCCTGTATAAATATATATATATAGTCCCCCCCCCGCCTGCCTCCCCCCTCTCTCCCTCTTTTTTTTAATCTCTCTCTCCTCCCTTGTACACGCAGACACTTCCAAATGACTCAGACTTCTCTTATGAGGGGGTTATCACCAGGTGGGGAGACGATGATGTCATCCACTGTCCATACTCAGCTCTCTTGTGGCGGCCTCCTTAGCATTTCAGAAATCTGTGCACCTGCTATGGAAGACAGAAAATAAGAAATAGTGATTTATTTTACTAGATATTTTATAGGCGCATCTGCTTGGTCAGATTGGCACAGGTGAAGGGGCTGCGGGCCCCGAGCTGATGGTCTGTGCTGGGGAGCAAAGGGTGTTAGAGTGGGGACTGACGTAGCTGAACCAAGCTGCTGCTGCAAGAGCTGGCAGCACTGAGATGATCTATGTATGTGTGTGTGTGTGTGTGTGTGTGTGTGGCAGTGCCAGCCTCCCTGCCTGTTCCAAGCTTAGAGGTTGTATTTCACAATGGCTGTGTTAAGCAGAAAGGAAGATGAGAAAGAGACATATTTAACTCATATTGCAACACTGATGCTGTCTAATAACCTCCCAGAACACTGTACCACACAGCACCAGTTCTGTGTAAATCACAGTAAATTTGTGCTGTAATGAAGCCAGGCCTAGATCACTATCAAGTTAGGAAGTCCTATAAAAGGTTTTGAAAAGGTTTTAATAAAACCTCATATCTCCAAAAAAGGAACTTTACAACAGAAGGAAAACATTATTAACATTGTTATAACATTATTAGCTTCCACTGTAGTTAATGTGAAACGATTTGTTGTCTTATATCATTTCATTAGTCTTTTCAGTTTGTCATGAACAGTTTAAAGATCAGCTGCCATTCTCACGTAAATGTTAAATGTTAAAAATGCCAGTTAGTCTTTATTTGTTCATTAAGAAGATTTAAATACACTGGGGTTCACTTTGCCTAATAGCTGCAATTTTCAATGTAACGATTAGAAAGTAAAGCAGTCTCGCAATTCTTAACATTCAGAAAACTATGCTTAAATACTTGAGTGTATGTACGTGTGTGAATGCACGCAAGCAAACCATATTAGGATTGTTAGACATGCAGAAGAAACCACACACACTTTCATTTACTTAAAGCACCCACCAACTCGGGCAAAGGCAGATTGCACTGTTTGTGCATTTTGCGTTTGTGTGTGTGTGTGTGTGTGTGTGTGTGTGTGTGTGTTGCTGTACAAAGTCTGCTCTCTCCTAACTGTGACCTTGCTCCAGAGTGTGGACCCAACAGTACTGAGGGGCGTGTTCCTGTGAACGTGTGCAACTTCCTGTTCTTATCTCAATGCACACCAGATACAGGGGATTCATATATTTTAAAAGTGAATTTGATAAAATTTTGTATCTAAAACATGGTTGTAAAGCTAGAGCAATGTCTCCAGTTCATCTGTTGATATGTAGCATGTCAGCATCAGCATGCTTGGCCTTCCTATGTTGCTCATTGAATTCATAATTAGGTGTGAATTCATAATCCCGGGTTCGAACAAATGCAGCACTGAATCGAGATCAAGACATGACTTTCCTGAAAAAATATGTGTGATCATTAGATGAACTTAGCCAAAACTAATTACTGTTCTTTAAAATCTGTTTTATTAAAACCTCCCTGAAATATTGCTGTGTCGTCAGTTTATCATTCATTAGATTTAGAGCCTATTGATACCATTTGTCCCTCCGTTTTATGTATTTGACCTGCTAAAGCGGCTACGTGGTTTTGTCTCATGTTATTGTTGCTGTCTGTTCTTACTGTGTTGTGTCTGATTGTATCTGTGTCTTCTCTTTCAGTTAACTCAATGGCAGCCCACAAAGGGCCACAGATCAGGAGAAGGTACTCTTCTCTGCACTTTGATTCAATAACACATGAAGTCTTAGCACTGAAAGTTGCTTGAGGCATGTGTATCATGTCATATCATGACCTTGTCATTTTTTCTTGTGTTTGGACCATTTCAAAGCACATGTTATACTGTAAAAACATTTCATGTCAAATGGACCAATAGAAAAACAGTTTGGGAAGTCATGAAAAGTGGATTCCCAAAGAAGTAATTACATGGTTCTTCTTACTGCCTTCAGCATGTGTTTATATATTGTTCCAGGTATACTGCCCTTTCCCGTTTACAATTAAACTCTAAACATCTACCAGCAGATGCATAGTTGCCTTCATAATTGCACATAGTACATACTGGAACACAAGCTTTAAGATTCATTATTATTAATAACACTTTTATAACAGTTGCATCCAGTTCATTTAAATAGGCTTGACCCATGTGCACTTAACTGGGCACAAATGAACTATATTAATAATTATTTTTTGTTAAGATACTTATAAAAAAGATACTTATTTATTCTATTTTCATTTTCTTTTAATTTCCTCTCATACTTATTTTGTCTTACCCTTGTTTCTCTCTTTTCGACACAGTCATCAGATGGTTGGATGTGTATCAGCGGAGTGGCTGCCAGCCGAGGGAGACGTTAGTAGAGGTGTGGCAGGAGTTCCCATGGGAGACGCACAGCCTCTTCCTTCCGTCGTGTGTTCCTCTCAGACGCTGTGGGGGCTGCTGCTCCGATGAGGCTCTTGAATGTGTGCCCTCGCACACAGATACACTCACCATGGAGGTACTATAATAACTAGGGATGCACTGAATATTCGGCCACCAAATTTTTTTTTAAGGCGCCCGAAACAGTGATGATGCAATCAACTACCGTCACCTGCCGTGTGGCACATTTCCATATATCTAAGAAAGACACACGGCAAGCCGTTTGTGAAGCGTGCAGTGCCTACATTTCTAGAGGGGTTGCATCCGCAAAGACTTTCTCAACGTCAGGATTAATTTATCATATAAAATCAAAACATCCCGATCGCCACGCAGAGCATTTTGTTATAGACCTACAGAGAATGTTGTTTATCTTTCAGCAGTTTTTAAAGCACTTGTTTTGAATGCATTTTGTTCATGCACCTCATTCAGATTATTAAAATGCACTTGAATTCACTTGTTTTATAAGAGAGGATATCGTATAATATTTCAACTATCTTGCTTTTAGGCTATTCATGAGTAGGGACAAGTAAATCATTTTTAAAAAATTTTATTTGATGCTAAATAATGCTAAATAAAATGCTAAATAAATATTGTAACAAATTTTTTAATGCAATTTTATGCAATTGCAATGCTTTAGTAAGTACACAGTCCCAGCCATAAGGGCAATATTACAAAAAATTGGTAAAATAATTTCTTTCTGTGTTTCGGTTGTCGGCCAAGAGTTTCCTCATTTTTGGTTTTCGGTTTCGGGCCAAAAAAAAAAAATCATTTCAGTGCATCCCTAATGACAACTACTCAGATTGACTAAGCAATAGAAACACGCACATGCAGACACACACACACACACACACACACACAACTTGAACATTTGCACACAATTTGAACTGGATTAGTTACATGGGCTTTATCACAGTGATTTTTTCTGGGCCAGCAGTTTTTACGGCCTGAGCACTTTATCTTAATTGCAGACACAATGTCATTAAATGATACATCATATAATGTGGGAAAGGATTTTTACAGCTATTCTTAAGTATGAAGGCACTCAAAAAAGTGTTTTACTTGTTTTCTCTTTAGCCAAAATCAAACATATTTGTAAAGTCTTACCTGAAGGGTATGCCCTTGAACATTAAAAAGGTTTGAATTTTTGTGACAATGCTGATTGTAAATATCAGTTCTACTGGCAATGCCAACAACACATTAACGTAAAAGAGCTAAGTAATTGTTTTGGGTAAATAAAATGATTAAATAAAGTTTTTGTAAATGTTTCCTACCTCTGAGCAGGCAGTTGTATGGAACTTGAGTATGAAGCCATTTGGGTGTGATGACGATGTGTAAATTGAACAGCCACTCCTATCTTATATTGTGTAAATCAGTCATAAACATACAGATGCCCTGTGATAAAATGACATCAGCCTTCAAATCACTGCTATATAATAATACAATTTATTTATTTAAAGGCGCCTTTCTGGCACACAAGGACACCGTACAAGAAAACAAGTGCTACAAACCGTAAAGAAAATGTAAATAAAACAGAAATAATAATAATAATAATAAGCAGTGAGCATTTGTGAGCAGCAGTACAGTTTCATTCCAAGAAAGAGTCCTACAGATGCTATTTTTGCTTTAAGGATGCTGATGGAGAAGCACAGAGAAGGTCAGAGGGAACTGCATTGTGTCTTTGTAGATTTAGAGAAAGCATATGACAGGGTGCTAATAGAGGAGCTGTAGTATTGCATGAGGAGGTCTGGAGTGGCAGAGAAGTATGTAGGAGTGTTGTAGGACATGCATGAGTGCTGCAGGAGTGACAGGAGTTCAAGGTGGAGGTGGGACTGCATCAAGGATCGCCTCTAAGCCCCTTCTTGTTTCCTTTTGTGATGGTCAGGCTGACAGATGATCTAAGACAGGAGTCTCCATGTATTATGATATTTGCAGATGACATTGTGATCTAAATTGAGAGCAGGCTGCAGGTAGAGGGAAAGGCTGGAGAGGTGGAGGTATGTACTGGAAAAGAGGGGAAAGAAGATTAGTCGCAGCAAGACTTAATACTTGGAAGTAGCTCAGTGGGTAGGATACTTGCCTCCAGACCAAGAGGCCTTCAGCAAAAACCACCACTGGGTCCCTGAGCAAGACCCTTAACCCCAAGTTGCTCCAGGGAGACTGTGCCCTGTAGGTAGGG
>JBBPDB010000032.1:4811282-4822357 GCA_037974465.1 Brachypetersius altus | reverse complement strand
CTGCCCCCTGCTTCACTTGGTGAATGGGTTAAATGCAGAGGTTGAATTTCGTGCTGTTCACACCGTGTGCTGTGGTGAGTTCACGAATGATCACTTTCACTTTTACTAATATGCCAATAGTACACATACACATGTACAATATGAATGTACACACAAATATATGTAAAACATAGAAATAATAATGCAATTAAACGCTGTGTTACATGTACCCACACACCAACTGTCTCCACACAACGTGAGATCTCAGAATCTCACTCAGCCTGGTGGAGAAAAAATGTGTTTGGACGGAAACACACACTCACACACAGCGTGGGGCAGTCATCCATATTCAGATAGGGGTCGATGAAGTGTCATGTGGAGTGGACAGGGTTGGATGGGACTCTGGTCACGTACCATTTTGAGTGATCGAAGGATAAAAGCTGGAGTCATTACTATGCATAGCTATGTGTGTGCGTGCACAAGTGTGGGTGCATGTGGATGTGTGTCTTAATGCTGATTCCTGACCGCTACATTTTTGTCTTAACCTTCACAGCTGATGAAAACCGCGTACATGAAGCACGAGATAGTGCAGTTACCCTTCGTAGAACATAGCCAGTGTGAGTGCAGGTGAGCCACACACACACTCTCATTCTTGCATACATCCATATTCACATCTATACATCAACTCTCTGACACACTGACCCATATATTCATCTTGTGGTTGATTCAGGCTCGAGTGTAACATACAGCAAAACAAACTGTGCCAAATTTGAGTAAATAAATAAGAGATACAAGAGGTTGAATTTCCATGTGACAGTTTCCCTTATTTTAATGAATATCTGTCAAGTTCACTCTCACCCAGTCATATGCATAAGTACCTTCCGGCTCCATGGGGACCTTTTTATATGCAGTCTCAAAAAAGCTATACCCCCAAAAGCCGAGTATCCTAAAAAGACCCCTTTTTTGGCATCCAGCCGTGCTGTCTGTATTGGGTCTTTATAAAGGCATTGTATAATTCGCATCAAAAGCTCTTTCACAGTCCAGGGGTTAGGATTCGGGTCATGGGTGGAGCTGAGCGTTCAGTAAGATCATTTACATGTGGTCCTCTTGCTTTTCTTCCATTGTAAAATGGGGCTGCCATGTATACCCTGGGGCTCGGCATGTTGAACCCATCAAACGCACCATTGACTTACTGGGAGTTTCTTAACCTTAACCTCGCACTCTGCCAATGCAACTTTATTTACTTAAATCAGGCACTTTTTTACCAGTATGTGTACAGTACTGGACTGTATCCCACTGCATCACTAAAATGTCGAGGCCAAGTTCTGAGTGGTCCCCCTCTTAGCTGTAAACAGTGGTCTCTGTGAGGAATTGTGGTTGTGTCGTGTTCACAAAAGTTTAAAACTGACATTGATTTGCATTTTTGTCTTTTTTTATCCAGGCTAAAAGCTGGTGTTCATCTAGAGTCGGACAGGTAAAGGATGGATGATTGTGTGTGTGTGTGTGTGTGTGTGTGTGTGTATGTGCATGCACGTGTTTGTATTTAGGTCATGATGTGGCATTAGCCATTTCCAGTTTATATACACTGTCTCACTTTCTCCTTCAATCTCTGTCTAACACACTCTCTCACACACACACACACACACACATGCACACGTCTGTCTCCATGACGCTGACTGTAGTGTTTTGGCACTGCATGTTGAGTTAATGTAGTGTGAGGAAGCACCAGCAGCTTTCAGAAAAGCCAGCTCATCTCATCACAGGGACCATGGCCAACTGAGGACTGACATCAAAACGAATTCATTCAGCAATTTTTGTTAAATTAGAAGAGATGGTCAGAATACTTAAAAAGTAGTGATGACTGAATAATGCATGCACTAGATATGTATTCCATTTTGTATTGCATTACTATACATAGAAATATTATATTCAGAACACATTTAGAATACATGCATCATGCTGCTCCCACCATACACCAAGCAGAGTGATGAACTTAGAACTTAGTTTTATTTGGACTTTATTCCAACACATTTTGTCCTGTAATTTATTAATTTATATCGCAATAACAAAATCTTGTAAATGTGAAATGTGAGTATGTGACTGATTTTCAGGTCAGAAAATCTTGATGAATAACTGGTAGGTCTCATTGATGTATTTGTTTACTCAGGCTTTAGCACAGGCTTCAGTGTTTGCTTTTTAGCTATTTAATTCATGCTACATATTGTGTTTAAAATAGTTCATTAACATGCCTGATTGATTTTATATTATTCAATGGGTAAGCATTATAAAAGTATTCAGCATAACGTGAAAAAATAACTATTCCGAATAATGCCTTTTAAAGTGTAATGTAAACTGTATATAATTCTGTCTTGAATCGATATTTTCAATACTGCAGTTCCTTTATCCCCAACCCTATAATTTGGCACAATTCTAGCTGATAGCAATAGTTTTGGTTTTAGATTTTCTCATATAAACTGAGGGTTGCATAGATGTAAAACCTTTATATGCACACACTCTCATTTCATATTCATGGAATATGCATGGCATCCTATGTGTAGCATTGTAAGGAATATTTCAGAATTATAATACAAAACCTTTCATACATGATAGGAGACGAGGGGGATGTCTAAAAGAGAATTTAAAAATAACTTTGTTCCACATTACTTTTTTGGCAACGTTCTTGAGTATCCCACATAGTCCTGTTGCTAGAGTACAGAGCCATCCAGGTTTTATAAAATTAAGCTCCTGCTCATCCTGTCTAACCTTGGAAAGCTCCATGATGCAGGAAGGAGCAAACATTTGAGGATTACATAACATTGTTTAATGTCCATGTCACTCTTTTTCTTCACGATTCACTCCTGGATTGCTTTTGTTAATCACATGCTATCTGGATGGAAAAACTCACTGTGAACAAACTGGAGCCGTTTTGAAAACAGTGGCTGTCTGGCTCTCTATAATAGACTTGTCAAAGTTAAAGTGACTCGTCGAAGTGAGAAGGCGCTTCGCTTTTCTGAGTTGCCGTTGGTCCTGTGTGTGTGGGTCCAGCTGGCCTGCGTCTGAAAAGCTGGACTTGTGTCAGAACCTAGAACTCCGTCTGAATTGAGAAACAGAGCATTCGTTTTATTGCTTAATTAGGCCACTGGCCTCTCGGGGAGCTCCCCAAAAGCAGCCGAGGAATCACGAGAATTAAGAAAAAAAAAAGAAGTCACATGGCAGGAAAATCAGTCATTCCGATGTGTCAGCCCTGTGTGTAGCATTGACCATGACACCATTTAGCATCGAGTAAAACCAGTGGAAAAGTGTCACTGCATTAACTGTGCCTGTCCATTTCTGTTTTGAAGGGAAGACTCACAGCCAAAAAGAAGAGGGAAAAAAAGGGAGAGGGGAAAGCCGAAACGAAAGAAACACATCAAGACAAAACCTACGTATGTTTCTCCTTTTGAATTTATGGAATATGCTTGCAAGGATTAATGTGGCAATTTGATACATTTGTATGACATTGTTTGGTTTAAAATTGTGTTTCAAAATCCATCATGCAGCATCTAGTCTCTAGACTCTGTACTTTTTAAAAGAGCGTTCTTTAAGGCCTCTATAGTAGAGAAAATGGAAGTAGGATCATAATAGAACCATGACAAAAAAAACAACAGAATATGGTTGTGTTCGTGTGGGTTAATGTAAATATATCACAATCTAATAGCAGTAATCATCAGTATTATTATCATGGATAATATCAGCAGTGGAGAGTCTGTATTGTTACTTTGCCTAAATAATAAAATTAAAAACAGTGATATATATCACCAACAGCTTCTTCTTTTACAAGAAATAGGACCTTGTACAATGTAAGGCCTTCTTTGGTAAGAGCGAAGTTTGCTGGGTTCAAAACACTCTAAAATGCTTGTGTTGTGCTGCACGTATACACACAAATTATTCACTTCCACGTAAGAAATACCAATTAATTCTACTCTGACTTAACAGATTACCCCCCTTCCCCTTTATCCCTTCATCATATGTATGGAGAGGGCAAGCACAGGGCACTTCTTTTGGATCTTCTCTCCCTCCCTGCTATCCATCATTCACTCCTCTATGGGTGGATTCAGTGGCAGGTGTGAAATCAGGCTAATTTGTGTGCCAGAACACAGCATCCCCTTCCCCCCAGCGTGACTCTCAGTTTCCTCAACCACTTACACTCAGACAAAGATAGATTCCTTTCTAAATTAACTCACTCAGCTGTAGATTTCCTCTTGGTAAAGGGGGGGGGGTCTGGCGTATAGTCTCGTTAGCCTGCCCTTATGAATAGCAGAAACACTAAGTGGATGCTTTAACATCTTGGTGCCCGGTTTTATGGTAGGACTTTATACTGAACATGAAAAATAAGGACAGATTCAGATCATCGTATGACGGAAAGGATTTTGGGATGTGTTAATACATGATAAAAGATCTGTTTTGCGAGTGTTGCTGTAGATATATATGGATAACGATTCACTTATGTTTCTAGGTCTTTGCAACTTTGCATTTCATAAAATTAGGAAAAAGACACTTTTACAGTTTACATTAAAGTGCAATTCTGGAATGCCTAATAAAAAACTTGTTTGTTCTTAAAATACATGTGAAATTAATTTAGTTTAGAAGAATTAAATCTATGAAGTCTATTTTGTTTCATGTACATGAAATGAAATTATTCTGACAAGTGATTTGAAACTGTTAGACGGTTGTGATCGTGTGTTCATTTTTAACATGAGACCTCAGCTTGTTTTATTGTCTTTTCTTATCACATTTAAAAGAGCTTAGCAACACATTTACCCACTTTTCTCATCCTTACAGGACCCCAGCACCTACTACACCTCCACCTCCCACTCTTCCACCAAGCACACCCCCTCTTCCCCCTGCCGTGACGCAATGTCCCCCTTGCCCTGGCCGCAGGATGACATCACAGCCCCCTACCTGCAAGTGCACATGCAGTTTACGAGAGTTGAGCTGCACCAAAAGAGGCAAGAAACTTAACCAGGGCAGCTGCAGGTAAACATTAACACATTTTTAGGTGTTACATATTGGTTACGCTAGCACTGCCATTAATGCTTGAGTGCAGACTGATACATAATTGACCAATGAACTAGAAAAGATCATTATTATTATTGTTTTCATAATTATTATTATTATTATTATTCATTTTGGAGTTATAGCCAATCATGACAGTTAGTAACTTGTTGCCATCTAGTCAACCTAAATGTAAGTAGAAAATATATTAACATACATTTTTCCTGTCATATCTCATAACCTGTCATATTGCATAACATTTAAATCAGTCAGTTATTTTTCTGTAAACATTGTCCTACGCTTACTGAGTAAAATGGCTGCTTCTTAATATCTGACCATAATAAGCTATTTTTCCAGAAATTCCATATTGGTACCTCCCTTTGGTAAAAGACAGCCCTATTTTTTTTTCTTTTTCTCAGATGCGAGTCCATGAGGGTTTAATGAGGTGAGAGGTCTCTCTGTCCCCTGGTTACAAGCACCAGTAACCTCATCCATCTTTTAAGAAGGTGAAAGGTTTATCCATGCTCAGTGTCTTTATCATGGTGTTCTGGAGTAGAGGTCACTTCACAAAGAGTAGCTGGATTCTGGGACATGAACCTTTTCCCTCCCTGCTCCTGCCCCACCACTCTTTAGTGCAGTGTTAGATGCATGTATTCAGATCTGTGGGTATCTGTGTCCCAGTACTGGTGTGTGTATACCGCGTGTCACCGAATCTCACCACTAAGCTTCAAAAGCATCTTGCTGCGACAGTCCACCATAGCTACAGTACAGAGCGGAAGAAGTGGCTACTGAAGGCAGAGGAGAAGGATGATGTATATGAGAACACGTTCCCCTGTCTTTGCTCAGCTTTAACTTGTGGATTATATGAAACAAGGACATCAAGCCTCCCTATATGATGGGCTAAGTTCATTATTGTGAGAATCTATGCTACTAGACAAAGCTGATCCACGTGATGTGAATATTTTATTGCTTGCAAAGCCTATGGCTGAATTTAAGGTTATCACATGAACAGTGATAGTGTAAACTTAATGGAAAGGGTGTTCTGAAAGGGTTTTGACTTCTGTCCTCATTCCCAAATGTGTATAATTTTTTTTAAAAAATTAAAAATTGCCAAGAAACAAAAAAAAAACCATTTCTCCAAGAACTTAGATGTCAAGATTACCACTCATGATTACCACTCATCTCCCTTCTGCCCTGGGCATACATACAGCGTCTGAGGGGCTGGTATTGAGTTGTGCTGAATGGATGGATTGGCGTCTGTGTGGTCTCCGTGTTGAATGATTAAGGGTCCGTGCATCAGGCCTGATTTATTCTCAGCCTCTTTAGGCTTATCGTGTGGCCTCGGGGGGCTGTATCAGTAAGGCTTTTTTGTGTGTTCGATTTGCTTTTTTTGTCTCACTCTTTCTTTCGGGGATTGAATGAGCCTTTTCCTCAGGCCAGGCAGTGAGGGGAATGTCAATAGTAAAAGAAACCTGGCTATATTCCACTGGTGCTCACCACATTCACACAAACACACACACACACACACACACACACACACACACACACACACAGTAACAACAACCTCTCCCATGCATATCCACACACTCACATTTTCTCCTTTCTTCTCCTTTTTTCTTTCTCCTTTACCTCATCTATGCACACACTCTTCACTATGTTTCGTGTTCCTACCTCTTTCTGTATTTCTCACACACAGACACAAACAAACAGTGAAATATAAGCTTTCGATGTTAATACCGAGAGAAGAAATTCTTTTAAAAAGATTTTATATGTTTATACCTTATTCGATTGTTATGTAAGTTCTACTAATGTTATTATAGCTTCGTTTTGTTCTAAAAAAAGTGCATCTATGTGTTGTTTAGCTTTTGTTTTCATTTTATCTGTCTTAAAAAAAACAGCCTGGGTGGCCTGCTGCGTACACATTCCTAGCCCCGGTATACGTCTATGTGTGGGTCTGTGTGGCAGAATGGAGAATGGAGAATCCAGCCCTCTATTTAATTGCAACTACAATTCTCAACACACACACACACACACATATATATATATTGATTATGATGTTCATTTGTTACTTTAACAATCTTCTGCACTGACTGTAGGGTATCTGAAATATAATGTATTTATTTTTATATTGAGTTGCATTTTATATCAAGCTTTTCAATATTGCTTTGGGATATTTTTGTGACATGCATTAGACTATAACTGTGAGACTATTAGTGTATTAGATGAAATATAGTTCAGTATTCTTCTGAAATCATTAGTCATCTGTCAATGCTCAGGTCCATACAAATGAAATGATCTATAAGTTATATATATTGTATATTTAGGTGAAGGTAACAAATAGTATCCGCATACTGACCACAGCCATTTAACTACCTTTAGGTCTCATCATGTAGCCTGCCTGAAATCCATGACGCAAACGAGGGACCTTGAGATTTCGCAATATTAAATTCAATAGAATGCCCACAGAAAGACCATGTATTGAGCATATATCTGCAATAATGTAAATAAAAGGATCCCTGACTTGTCTGCTTCCTTCAAGCTATAATATTGGGCTCTCATTCCATTTTCTGTTTTTCTGTAGTTTATTCGTGCCGTTTGTTTTTTTCCCTCCGTGGACCACACACTGTAGTGTCCTGTTGTCTGCTTTGCTAAATTTGAGTTCTCCCTCTAATGACCGTAATCCAGTATCTGGGTAAACTAGTCTGTCTTTATCTAGAAAAGTATATCAACCACCTCTACACTCTGTACAGTTAAATTTACTGCAACAAGCATATACATGAAATCATGGGAATATAACATGTACTGCATATACTGTTTATGTACTATTCAGATTCAGTGTTTCCATGCTCCTTCACTGATGTACAGAAGGCATTCTAGAATCCAGCCACATTCTGACTTTGTTGGCAAGATACATGGCTTTGAAAGACCCCTGAGACCAAACTAGACACCACTCTATAAAGCTGTACTCTATGTTCTGTGTACCCTGTATATGTATAATAGAAATCAATAGTCTTACTGCTGCTACACCATTTGTGCCCTATCTTCCTGTTTGTGAACAAGTTTGTGTTACAGTGTTCAACCTGAAAATCAGAACACATGATCTGTATATAACCTGACATGCATTCAATAGACATCCAATCAGCAATAGCCATAATGTAATGTTCAATATACTGTATTATTAAAGTGAAATGTCCTATTTTTGAGAAAGTTATGTGATTTTTGGTGACTTTGGAGATGCCCTCTGTAAATCTTCTTCTGTAAAACACCCTTTCTTCTTTGTTGTCTTTCATCTGTGCCTGATTCATGGCCCTTATCTTTGATTTGAGCCTCCCCTTCCCATTTTCTGTCCTCTGTCCCTCTCTCCCTTTCTCATTTTTCCCTTGCAGCTTAGTAGTAATGAAAGACAAACATGATGATAATTATCGTTTGCCTCTGGGAGGGCACAGGCAGGCTGCTGCCAGTGGCACGTTGATGAGAGAAATAATATTATCTCTCTCCCTCCTCCTGCCCCGCCGCTGCTGAGTCAGTGCCTTTGTCTAGCGAAACACAAACGCGCCGTGAATCAGCAGTGGTGGTGGTGCCAATGTCATCTGCCCTGCACCTCGTCTAAACACTAGGGATGGGTGGAGCAAAACACTGGGGTGCTTAAAAAATCCAGCTGGACTGCTGTGAGTGATAAATGTGCAGCACACACATACACACTGATATGGCAGTGCTATGTCTGTGTCACTGCTGTGCTGAGAATGATGTAACACCCAAATATTAGCTGCTCACTGGTGGACCTCACTGTGGGTTCGGTCCATTGATTAAACTGTGTGTGAGTATAACAGATCACATGTTAGGACTGGATATAGCTTCTAGTTTTATACTTGTGCTAACATTAATATGTTGGAAATGGAGTACTTTTTCACAATACCTGATACAAAAGCTAGCACATTTCTTTAGGGTTTCACAAGTTGGATCAAAATGAAAACTAATATAATAATGTCCATTCAGAATTTCACATACTGCATCACCCTACATTCAGTTAAACAGCACAAATGAAGTTGCTCTGAGTTCTTTGACTTCTAATTCATGTTGTGCCCTGTGATGCAAATCATGGTTCGAATTACGGAGGGGTACTGGGGGGAGCTTACAAAAGCTCAGCTGTCAGGGCCGAGTGATGCTGGCAGTTTTTTTGGAGGTCAGTTTTTATAGCTACAGCGGCTCTGTAGTGCTCTGTGTTTATGTTATCTTCCCTCACATTGGGTGGGCAGGGATGGGGTTGGGGTGGGTGAAGGTCCTTTGGGGGGGATTGTGTTTTGTGTTTGAATGCAGACCCTGATATGCGATTCTGGTGACATTATCAAAGCCTAGCATCATTTTCATTGCATCACCCACAGAGGCTATCTAGCTATATAAAGACTGAAGATGATGCAATGACCTTTTTTAAAAATGTGTGTGTTGTGGGGGGTTGAAAGGGAGAGAAAGACACAGAGGAGAGAGCAAGAGAGAGACTGAAAGAGTACGTGAATTAGGGAGTGTAAAGCAGCTAGAATCTTTAAACTAATGCTTGTCTACCTGTCTTTCAAACTTCTGAGACAGGACTAATTTAGCACCCTGTCACAAAATAAGGAAAGGCAGAGAGACAGACAGAATGAGTCATTCATCAAGAAGCTTTCTAGCTATCCTCCTCCTCCCTATCTGTTGTTCTATACCCTGTTAATCTCTGTGAGATGTAAAACAGTGAAAAACCCTTCCGTCTCTTATATAAGTGAGTCTCTGAAGAATTCCCTTAAGCTGAAAAACAAACAGGCCAGTTCGCTTTAACATCTTTTTCTTTTTCTCCCCAGGGGTTCTATCTTCCTCTCTCACACTCATCCCTTACATTTCCATCTCAAAACAAAGTTCTGTTTATTTCCAACTATCCATCCATATCTCTCTGTCTCTCTTTCTCTCACTCACTCACTCTTTCACTCTCTCTCTCTCCCTCTCTGTGGCTGTAATGATAAAACACCAGTCATGTTTACACTGTGACTCTTTGTTGTAGCAGCTGTGTTCAGGGAGGTTCTGGATGGTATCTGGACAACATGAACGTACGTGCATACGTGTTTTGATGGCATCAGAGAGATGACAACGCCAGGCACATGTATATGTAAGAGAAAGAGACCTGAGAGAAAAACAGTGTGTTTGTCTGGTAGTAGCCATTTGTGTAACTGGGTGATGTTTGGTCTGATGAGTTTACCACAGATTTTTTTTCTTTTTTGGGTGAGGGAGTGTTAAGGCACACCTATACTGTGGACAATTAGAATGTCTGTTTTCCCCATAAACACGCCTGTAGTCATTTCTCACGTAAGGAGAAATGACTACAGCAACAAAAAAGCACTTCCATGAAAAGGGAAGACACAATACAGAGCCAAACATGCTGCTTCTTGTTGAGGTTCTATAATGCGGGCCTCAAGTGTGTGTGTGTGTGTGTGTGTGTGTGTGTGTGTGTGTGTGATTTAGTTGTTTCTTTCTCTTTTTTTAAGAGACACTTATCTCAAACCCTTTCTCTAGGGATACCGAGACAGTGTGGTTCTTATACTTATCTTAATTGATGTTCTTATGTGGTCATCTCAGACTTTTAGATCTTTAATACTGGTTATAGACAACGCTATTGGGACACATGTGTTTGGGCTAGGCCCCGTTACTTTCAGTGAAGGGCAGTCTTAATCTTCTGTACAACACTGTGCTTCCAACTTTGTGGACACAGTTTGGGGAAAAACCTTTTCTACTCCAGACTGTGCCCCAGTGCACAAAGCAAGCTCCAGAAAGACATAGCTGTGGCGTGGAAGAACTTGACTGGCCCACACAGAGCCTTAACCTCAACCCCATACAACACCTTTGGGATGAACTGGAATGGAGATCAGGAGCCAGGCCTTCTCGTCTAACATCAGTGCCTGACCTCATGTTTGCTGTACAGAACGAATGGGCACAAATTCCCCACACAAACTCCAAAATCTTGTGGATGCTGTTATAGCTGCAAAAGGGGGGGGGGGGGGGGGGTCACCTCTTAAAGTCTTTCTTTCAAACGCCCCTTT
>JBBPDB010000032.1:4777173-4811272 GCA_037974465.1 Brachypetersius altus | reverse complement strand
CCCCCCCCCCCCCCCCCCCCCCCCCCCCCCCCCCCCCCCCCCCCTCCTCCCCCCCCCCCAACACACCAAAGTCTTTATGTCAAACGACCCTGTTGGTGTGATGGTCAGGTGTCTCAATACTTTTGTTCATAAAGTGTGCTGTCTCCATCTGCAACCCTCATCCAATTTTGAGCAAAGTGGCGCCATCTGGCGGTACGAACTGAGTCTTTGAATTACATTTGAACGCAGTTGCACACAGGTTTCACCTGAAAAACAAGTCGCAAAAATGTTTTTAACAGTGATGTCATAACAGATATCGAATACCGAAAACCCCACGGTGACGTCAAAAAAGTATAATTATTCGTGTCACCTTGCGTCATAGCTCACGCGCTTGGGCGGGGTGAGTGCTTCGCTCGTGGACGTGGCAATGACGTCTCGCGCCGGAAACAGTCAGGACTGAAACTCCGAGCTCCGGAGCGTCGGCACTCTGGGAACAAGCACAAAACCTTCAGTTTCACATAAAACAGTGAGTAAACTCGCACTGTGACGCCACGAAGTGTTGACAGGGACGCTGGGGTGAGATCTGAACAACTTTCGTGGCTCAACAGTCCGTGTTAGTAGAGCTTTTGTCGAGTCTTTGCACTAGTTAGCACGTAATGCTAACCAGCTGACTGAGCTAAACGTTACGCAGTTTAGAGAACTCGACTGCCCGTAACGATTAAAAATGATCAAATTTTCATTCGTCTTTGAGGATGACCTGTCGTTTTTTGTGGCATTTTGTTGTCCCGTTGCCTGTTTGTTGATATTTTAGTGTGAAGAAACAGTTAAATGTATTTAGACCATCTGTTTGTCAGCCATACGCTCGAGCCGGCTAAGCAGCTAGTGTTATCTAATAAAGCCTGAGAGGTTTTCGCCGCACAGCTAACAGTCAGACTGACCTGGAAGCTTCTGTGCGACCTCATATCACCTGCTAGATGTGTTGTCCCACAAAAGCCTGTGATTTCTTATCGCGTCACTCCCAACGTACCAAAAGCTGTCTTGCCCGGTTTTGTTGTTGGTTTTTTGTTTTTTCTTGCGCACACTCTTGTTGTCTGTTGGTTAGGGAATTGCCCCTGCGATCAGAAGGTCGTGGGTTCGAATCCCAGGACTGCTAGCGAGATCACTGAGGTACCCTTCAGCAAGGCACCGTCCCTACATACTGCTCCCCGGGGATTGCGTTCCTGGCTGCCCACTCCTTAACTTGGTGAGGGGGTTAAATGCAGAGAAAGAATTCCACAATGTTCATGCTGTGTTGTGTTCACGAGTGACTATAAGGGGGCCACTTTACTGTCTGCATTTGTTTTCTTGTGATGTTTTGTTCTTGTGCTTCCTCATTGTCCTTTAGACACGCTGTTTTGTCTGACTGTGTACTATGTGTATGTGGTTGAAATGGCAATACGTTTGAAGTTAATTTTGTGAAGCTCATAGTGTGGTATTACCTTTGGCAAAATCACTTGTTTGATACGTACACTTGAGTCAATCACAGGGTCACCAATTGACGGATGACATCTTTCTTTCATCCACAGATGAAGCGTTGGGGAATTCAAGAATGTTGTCCTGAACCAAGTTCCTAAAGGCTATTGTCTGTGTTTTCCTGAGTTGATCCCGGAATTGATCCAAACAAGGCAGAGAGCTTCGTTTTGGGTTCATCTTTAGAGTAAAGTTATCTACTTCACTTCCTTGTTGTTCTCTGTGTCTTCAGCATCATGACGTGTAGAGACCGCACACTCGAGTTTCAGTCCGCTTGTAAATCACTACAGGGAAGACAGATACAGGTAGGCCATTATCTTCTCAATTTAAATATTGACTCTGTTTTCCACAGGAGGTTTTAGTGTAGTGTCAATTTGAATGTTATTTTTGATAATTTTTTACTTTTCTTCTGAATCAAAATACACCTTAAACGGATGACTTTGTGTCATCTTATTTTCAGTTTTGAACATTACATGCATGTTCTCTGGATGCCTTTTAAATTCAAGGCTTAGCTGATTGAAATGAGACTGAAAACCATGTCATCTCGTCAGGTCTGAGACTCTCCTGCTGTAGATAGGAAGCAAGTGTGTTGACCCCAGCATATCACTCTACTTGCATCAACTTAAGGACCTGTTTTTAGTACTAATATGATGCAGTCCATTACTCAGAAGAGTTTTTGTTGTTTTAGGAGAAATCTTTATGTTGCCTCTGAGCAATGAGGTTTTGTATGTGTTAGTAAAACACCATGACCATTGCATGGTATCTTAAAAATGCCTGACACTCATCTTTTAAGTCCTTGGCTTGTAGATTTAAAGTCACAGTGGTCTAGTGTGTTCATGTAATGTTATTTTGCAGAGATACACTTAAATTCACTCAGTATTCTTCATTTTAAACTAAAAATCGTTACTGGTGTGTTGACCATTTCTTTGCTGTTACATTATTTGTCAATTTTTCTATCTCTTATCTTTTCATTTTATAGAATGGTACGAATGGTTTGCCGGCAAAGCCCGCCCTTAATGCCCTTAAACAACGAAGTGACTTTACAGTCATGGCAAAGTAAGACTTGATGCAAATTATTTTGAACACATTTTTCTTTACATATTGTATTTCATGCTTGTATTATAATATTTATCTTCATGTATTTTTCCTCCTTCTGGTGTTTCTCAGGAGAATTGGAAAAGACTTGAGTAACACTTTTGCTAAATTGGAAAAGCTAACAATTTGTAAGTATCCCTGGCCAGTCAAATATGCTCAAAGTGTATTTTGCAATTGTGAAATGTTTTTTTTTTGCCCATTATTGACCTATATATGCAACCTACTTGGATTGGTCTGCATTGTTTTGATTATATTAGCTTGTTGGACCGTGAATGCTTTGATTACTTAAGACATCCATAGAACATTAACAGTACATTCTGAAATAGGGTTAAAAGGCAAATATTGAGAATTATTAGTAATTGTATTCTTCTCCTGTACTATGGTTGATCCTGTGTTGGTACACTTTAATTGATGACACTTCTTTCTTCTTTTTTTTTAGTGGCCAAAAGAAAGTCCCTTTTTGATGATAAATCTGTTGAAATTGAAGAGTTAACCTACATTATAAAGCAGGTTGGTTATCATTCATGGTTGTGTTGGTTGGACATGTTCCATTTTTTAGAATTGTACTTGCTTGAGGAAGATGTTTCTTTAATTGATCTTATGATACAGTTTGTTTATCAGTCATATTGGGTGTATAAAAAGTATAATTTAAAATGTTTATGCAAATATTGGGTTTGTGTGCATAGTTGGAAATACTGTTTTGGATGTAATATTTTAGAGGAAAGTAGGAGGATCATTTTAAGAATCTAAGTTTAGCACATTGAGCATGGACTCCTGAAGCTTAACCCATATTAGGTCAGGTTTAGCGGTTATAGATGTTGGTTCTCTGTGTTTTGCTCAGGACATCAACAGTTTGAATAAACAAATAGCACAGCTGCAAGATATGGTACGCTCCCGCAGCGGACAGAATGGACGTCACATCCAGACACATTCCAACACGATTGTCGTCTCTCTCCAGGTTAGCGGTGTTATCTGATCCACAAAGAAAGTCTTGAAAGATTAACATCACTCTCATCTGGATTCATGTACATTGGCTTGACTTGTTACCCTACTGTTTGACACACATGTAAAATGCATTTAATTGTTGACAAAACATAATTAAATTAACAGTTCCCTTTTTTGATGTTTGCAGTCAAAGCTGGCATCAATGTCTAATGATTTCAAGTCTGTGTTGGAAGTGAGAACAGAGGTAGGCTTTATTTCTCTTTGTCCACTGTCCAGTGTGCCAGTTGTATGTGCACACCTAAAAGGTCTAATATCGCTTGTATTTCACAGCTGTGAGTCTAAAAGCTTTTATATGACCCAGTTTGAGTATTTCATTGCGTCTTTGCATAGAATCTGAAGCAACAGCGAAGCAGACGAGAACAGTTCTCTCAAGCACCAGTGTCTGCATCTCCTCTTCTTGCCAACAGTAAGTCAGTGCTTTTCAGTATCAAAACATGCAAAAATGTGTGCGATATTAGAGTAAAGTGGACATTCAAGCATGTATCTCTTTTGTTTGTTAGTTTTTGGTGTAAACATAGAAATCCGAACATACCGAATTTCTTGCTTTCACATCCAGTCTGTGTAACTTCTTCCAGGTAGTTCCGTACTGATGCAAGATGAATCTAGAAGCCTTGGGAGCGATGTTTCCATTGACATGGACTCAAGAGCCAACCCTCTCCAGCTGCAACTTATTGATGAACAGGTATAACCTGGTGTTGTGTTTCAGTTTTGCCTGAAGATGAAATGTAGCCTTTGTCTTTTTGGTTGCTTTGTCGTAACCCCAGTTCTGCTGAACATATTAAATGAGTTTAAATAAAACATATTTAAACTCATTTAATCTTTCCCTTGTGTGATGACTGCTGGGCTTCTGTGTAGGACTCGTACATCCAGAGTCGAGCCGATACCATGCAGAACATTGAGAGCACCATCGTGGAGCTGGGCTCCATCTTCCAACAGCTGGCACACATGGTCAAAGAACAGGAGGAAACTATACAGAGGTGAGGATGAGAATTTTTCTTTTAGTCGTACTTTTTGAATCAGCACATCCTTGGCCCAGTTTTTGCTGTATTAAATTTGCATGAAATGTGGGATAATGTTTTGGAATTAAGCCTAAAAGAACTTTCTGGTCCATACCTTCAATTATTTACCATTTAACAGCGGTGCATGCGGTATGTGAGGTTAGGAAAAGCAAATGAACATAGCATGTGCCTTGCCTTTGAACATTACAAGTGACGGAGCTCTTTAGTAAAGCTTCTACAAGCAAGTTTTTGTATGTAGAAGAATTTGCTTTGATCTTGCAACACCAAATGTGTCTTAAGCAGGAAGAGAGACAGATTCTCATATAGTGGAAATTTACTCTTTTTTGCCTGTAGCAGACACTGATTTATCTATATCTCCCTGTAGGATTGATTCCAATGTGGAGGACACTCAGCTGAATGTGGAAATGGCCCACTCTGAGATTCTCAAATACTTTCAGTCAGTCTCCTCCAATCGCTGGCTCATGATCAAGATATTCCTTGTACTTGTTGTTTTCTTCATCATCTTTGTGGTCTTTCTTGCCTGAGATGGAAAGACACCAAGGAAGGAGGATGAAGAAGGGAAAGAAGTCAAAAGGAGTGGAGCGGCAATGGACTATATTGGGCGATGTGCAACAATAAAAAATATACTGGACAAGAATACATCATCCCTTTTCTGGCAGAGGTGGAAAAATTGTAATGCTTATGAGCTGAATGGATTTTGAGAATGACTGATGTTAGTTAAATTGTAGAAACTCTATGCGGTTAGTCTCACTTTCTGGAAGGATGAACACGATAAACATTGAAGTAACATATGTTCTGTTCAGAGTGGGAGTACTGCAGTCAGGTTTCCTTCATGTCTTTTCTCTTTGTTACCTTTAGACATCTCCATTATTAAAATTGAGCCTTCCTTTTTCATACTTATTTGAAGGAGAAGGCTTATGTTGTTGAATGGTTTGATTCTGCAAACTGATTTAATAATTTCTTCTGACAGTGTTATCAGTAATCAATGATAACATGAATGATGTAAAAGACTCCCTTTTACAGTAAATTAATGTGACCACCTGTACAGTTCCCCCTATGGTAATCTTAAATTAATTCATGTGTATCATTCTGACTCCTGTTAGTATGAAGGAGAATCAGTTATTTGATACTGAAAATGGCTTTTAATTCCTTTTTACTGTAAATTCTTGGAATTCTTTATTCTTAGTTTTATTTTTTTTGCCAAAAGGGGATAGCAAGTGGAAGCACCCTGTGTCTGATGATCTTACACTTTGAGTTGTGTAAATGAAGACTGTTTTTGAGGCAGTGTTTAGTTAACCCTTCAGGATAAAGTTTATTACAGTGTCCCTAAGTGAGTAAAAAGGTTGAAGCGTTGAAGCATTTAGTGAGCCTGTCCATCTCAAACCAGACATGCGGAGTTGGCAAAGTAGTAAAGGATTACTCAGATGTAGTTGATCAACTCTGCAGCAGTGCAATGGATGCTAATCGACGAAGGATCTAAAATGTTACCATCAGCATATCCAGTGGTTTTTGACATGTGACAGTTCCTCAATCAGAAGGCCGTTTATATCTCTTTCCATAGCAGATTATTCAAACTACATGCACCAATGTACAGTGTATTATTTAATAAGCACTTTTTATCAAAACTTGCTTCTCCTTACTTTTATAGCTGAATGCCTTGCCTTGTGTAAAAAGTATAGTAACTGGATGTCTGGAAAGGAAGTGCATATTAAAAAAGCTACAGTGGAATATTTTCTTTTTTCCCCCCTTTGTACGCGTATGAACCGGTACTTTCTGTATGTGCTGACAATCATCCACTTGTTATGCTGATTGAAAATGTATGCAGCTTTATTCATGTGTAAAATTACATATGGTACAACATATACAAACAAGAAAAGTTACTAGGCTGATGCCTATTACATGCATTTATAGTTGTGATCTTTGGTGATGTGTTAAAAGCCCATTTTTTTTATTTTCTCATCCTCACATTTACTCCTTACTCTTACTCCTTTCACCGCATTCAGTCTTTCCTCTTTCTCTCTGGCTGATTCTCAAATGGCTCCCTGTATAGTGCACTATATTAAGAAATAATGTCCAATACGGAGCCATTTGGGATATTTTCTTTCCCCCTTTCTTAGGCTAAATCCCTAATGGCCCCCTGCTCCCCATAGGAATAAAGGCATCTACACCTAAATAGTGCACTTTATGTCCTGAAGGGAGCCACTCGGGATTTAGTTTGTTTCTCTCTAACCCTTTCCCTGGCTTTCTTTACATTCTCCCACTCTTTCTCTCAGACCTCGTTCCTTCCCTTTCATTTCCTTTCCTTCGCCTTCTGTCTGTTTTCCACTCCTCAGCTCTGAGCAGCCTGCTCAATGGGGATGATCTCTGGCATACTCTGGCTCCTCCCTCTTCTTGGCCTTGCCACGGTGCCTGCATGCCCAGCATCTGCCTCCTCTTCTTCTTCATCAGACCAATCAGGCTCCTCCTGCAGGTTTCCTCTGGACCCCCCGAAGCTCCCTCTCCCACGATTTACTGTACGCATTTTGGAGCGGAAGGTCACAAAGGAAAGGCTCTTACTGCGCGCCTTGTCGCAGCGACCGTTTTGGGCTTGCAGCTCGGCATCTCCCCGAGCCTCATCCAGGCAGGCCCGCAGCACTGAGCGGAAGAGCTGTGGCACCTCCTGCACTTCTGGTTCATACTCCGTCACCAGCTTACGGAACCTAAGCATAATACAGATCATTACTGATGAGCTGAACCTAACACATCACACACTCAGGCTGTTCTGTAAAGTAGCCTGAAAAAAACAGCGGAGTAGAATAGAGTTAAATCCAAAAACTGAAATATTAAACTAAATGCAAGTACATGAAACCCAAGTACATTACTTTCTCCACAAATGTACTTCATTGTTAAATGCTAAGGAAAATGCCATCAAATACATCACAATGTAACTGAATTGAGTAAATTGTCTACCTCTGGACATGAAAGGACCTGAGTAACAGTTTTATTAACTGACTGAATTAGTCTGTGTAATCTGCACAATCAGAACTTTCTTTCCGCCCCACCTGACTATGACGGGGCCACATTGTGGTGGAGGTATCTGGGCACATAGTTCTTGGAGATCCAGCACGTCTCCAGGTGTGAGCTCATAGGGGACATGAGGCTGAGGTCCAGCCAGCCAGCTGTAGTCCACCGAGGATGAGGAGCCACGGCGGCGGCGAACCTCAGTGGCCCTCTCCAGACGGACGCGTTCTGTTCTCTTCACCATGGCTCCCAGCTCCAGCATCAGGGTGTTGGTGACCAACTCCTCTGGAGTGCGCTGGCCTGGCACTTTAGGCTCCAGAGAGAACACAGCAGACCAAGGGAACATCTGAGAGAAAAAGACTGGGCTGTTTACTAATGTTAAATATACTGTATGTACTCACACAATTACTATGCAAAACCTACAAAAATAATATTTAAAAATGTTAGATGAGCAGTGAGTGAGTATTACTGCTTATACTTAATAAACAGTGACCAAAAAGAATAAATATAAATAATATTATACAGTAAATATGGATTTTATGTACAGTATATCAGTGTTTCTTCTGGAAACCCCTAATTTTTTGTAGTTTCCATCAGAAACCTGCATTGACAGTAAATTAAAGCAGCTGAGCTGCTGATGGAATTTCACAAATCCAAGCACCGGCTGGATTCATCGAGGAGAAATCTGGAACCAAACCAGTCTTCTCATTACCACCTCACAAAACATCAACTACTATTTTTACAAACAACAAAACCTGGATACTTTTTTTTTTTTTACTGCTTTCATGTTTGTTTGCTTTATTCTAATGTTAACTTTGCTAGCCCAAAGATACTGTCACACATTAAGAACAGGTCTTAGGCACCTATGCATTGCTTTGAGCCATTTGCACAGTACTACATATACACAATGTATTATTATGTATACTAGAATGTATATTACAAGATATGTTCATTACAATATACAATTGACTACATATATATTCAATTACAGTGTATTACTCCTTAGCTGCCTTACCTTTAAGTTAGATGATTTCAGTTTTTTGAAGTGTAGATTTACTCCAAATGAGTTGAGGGCAGCTCAAGACTTCTATTCAGTGGCACAGGTACATAGAAATGTTTTCCGGATTAAGAAAATTCACATTCAAGCTTTTGTGTGCACCAGTGAGACACCTTCTCTGTGTAGTGATGAGTTCGAGTAAGTGAATAATCCTGTATAAATACATGTGACAGCCATGACTTACCTACCCAGTTAAGCCTTTCAGGGTGTGTGCATGTGTGTGTGAGAGAACAGATGTCTCGTACATACAACTGCTCAAGCGTCATAGTTATGATAATAGTTGGCCCATATACACCTTACTGGGAACTGAAGATGCGGCTTAAGTCTTCATGAAATGCAGCATTGCCCAAGTCATTTGCCATTTGTATAATTGATATGTATTTTGTGCCATCAAAACACATGCTAGGCAGTTTAACAGAATAAATAACAGTGTAATCTAATTAAATAACTTATATGTAGCCTGTGTGATTTCATGTAGGTTTAAGGTTTTAAATGCAAAGCATCAAAGCTGAGACCCCAAAGGTCTAGAGCAGGTAAAAGAACCAGGAGACCACACATCACTGCTTTAGTTGGAAACAAAAGAGATGTAATAACACTGACTGTGAAATGTCTAACAGGTTAAGCTATCTTTAGACACGAAAAGCACATTCATGACACCCAGATCATAATCCCCTATAGATTACATAACCTAAGTATCTTCCTAATCATAACTCTTCTGTCTGAGGCACTCTGTCTATGAACACCCCGCAGCTCTGGCAGACAGTTGTCTGAAAGTATTCCTGATACTGTAAGGGTTTCCACTCTGCTCAGCACAAACAAGGCTTTATTCTTTTGTATTAATAAGGATTATGCTGCAGTTCCGTGCAGCGCATGGACATGGACCGCAGGAAACGCTCGAGTAGTTAGTAATGAAGATAATCTCATTATGGTCTATTCATTCCAGTATCTCTGCAAAAAGGTATTGGTATGATTACCTAAAAACTGCTGGAACAATTACATTGCTGTCAGCATATCTAGATTATGAAAGCATAAATACATGTGCATATAATGGAAGATCTCAAGTTATTATTTGTTATAGTTAGTCAACAGCACACTTCAAGGAAGAATGGATTAGGGTTAAACTAGGAATTGGATGGTAAGTGTAAACATCTTGAAGGAGAGATTAATAATGAGTTAAGCTAGGCAGCTGGAGGCCTAGTGGTTAGGGAGTTGCTTCTATGATCAGAATTTTGTGGCTTCGAATCCCAGGACTGCTAGTGTCACCACTGAGGTTCCCTTGAGCAAGGTATGGTCCCCACACACTGCTCCCCAGGCTGTGTTCCTGGCTCCCCGCTGCTTTACTTGGTAAATGGATTAAATGCAGAAAACAATTTTGTGCTGTTTACGCTATTGTGTGTTCTCATATAAAAATGACACATATCACACAGTCATAAACCCCATTATATTGTTTAGAATTTATTCCATAAATATGAATAAGTCTGAATCAGAAAACGTTTTTGATCCTGGAGAAAAATACCTATGTTATGACTGCAAAGACACACAGAGACAAGAACAATATAAAATATGATTTCAAAATAAGTCCAATAAACAACCTGTAGAAAAAACTCAGTCTGAAAATACACTATGCTATGCACACAAACGCTGGGTATAAATACTATACATAAGTGACTAACAGTTACGTGAATTCTAACAACACAGCTGAATGTGAGGAGTATGTTATTGCACGTAGTAGAAATCAGTAGTATTGACATTTCTCATGGCAAAACTATTGTACCAAAGGTAGCGTGTAAAGTGTCCATTTGTCATAGGTGAACACATCACAGCACACAGTGAAATTATTTCCCTGCATTTAAGCCATTCACCAAGAAAAGCAGCGTACAGCCAGGAACAGAGCGCCCGATGAGCAGTGTGTGGGGACGGTGCTTGGCTCAAGGGTACCTCAATGGGGCCAACAGCAGTTCTGGGATAAAGTGAAGTGAAAGTGACCATTCTGTCATACGTGAACACACCAAAGCACACAGTGTGAACAGCGCGAAATACTTCCTCTGCATTTAACCCATTCACCAAGTGAAGCAGGGGAACACCGGGGGAGCAGTGTGTGGGGACGGTACCTTGCTCAGGGTACCTCAGAGGTGCCTAGCCCTAACCTCTAGGCCACCAGGTGCTATTGCTCATATATACGTTATTCGGCAACTGTTTAGAAAACATATGGCTTTTTAGCTTAGGTACATTAAAGGATCATTCATGGATATTTAAGCGAAGCAGTTATTGAATTGGACGAGCTTTCACACTCACATTGTTTATGTTGTGTTCTGCCCTCTCGTGGTTGAAAATGGAACTTTACGTGCCTAAGCCCCGCCCCGCCACTACGTCATCCCCTCCGCCTCGTGTCAAATCGAGTTTCGGAAGGTTGGAGGAGCGCGCGAGACTCGTTTCTGTTGCTGGGTACCGTATAGGCTTGTTTATTTTTGTGGATTATTCCGTTTTAAACGAGATATTTTAGCCACAACAAGAAGGAGAAATCTAGGTTGTTAAATAGTTTACTTTAGCCGTCTTGAAATGAATTACTGTGATTTATAAACCCCAGAGGTGGAGGTAAGTGACCCCCAATAAATGTGCTAGCTAGGCTAACAACAGCTTGAGACATTTTTTATGCCGGTATTGTTTGAGTATTTTGCCTGTAAGACGAAATCGCACATTATCCTACTTGCTTGCTTTCTTTCTTTAAACCATGATAACCGTTCTTGTAATGTGAGCTACTATAATAAACTGGGTTATTTGCTTATAGACAGGTATAAATTCACGTTATTGTGCATATTCAGTCCATATAAACCACTGGCAGTTCTTTGTGCAAATACATGAAGTGTGAGAGGGCTAATATGTGCCAAAGCAGCTTTTTTGTTTAGGCTGATCCATCAGTGTCAGCACTAACATGAAGCTCTGTGCTTTGGTTTGCAAAACAGTGACCTAAGCTCTTCAGATCGAAGTTTACAGCTGGCTCCAGGGTCCGGATTTTCCACATTCCTCTCTCTCCCTCTCTGTACAACACATTTCCATACCCAAATAGACAATATCATCCGGTGAACGAAACAATATTTAAACACCGTTTATATTTCAGTTTAAAACAATTCGTTTTTTCCTCGTCATATATTGTTTATGAAATCTGCCCTGTGTGTCTTGACACTCGAATTCCCTCGAGGGTGTTAACATAAAAATATAACCTCACTTTTTTAGCCTCAAACTGGATTAACCAGTTTTTTTCTTGCATTACCAATAGATGATGTTGGTACTCTTCATGACTGACTTTCTTGTCAAAAACAAGTAGGGATATAGATACTTCCCTGAGGGAGGTATGTTTGCACTGACTTCTTCTCAGATAATGTCAACTTCACTTTCTTATAGCCTTTCCTTTTCCTGTGTCTGCAGAACTGAGGACTACTTGACCGTGTTCCACTGCAACACGGTTCTGTTGAGTGGGTGTGTACAAGGATGAGCTGGGCCACAGAGGACTGGACCACAGGTCTCTCTGGCCATGTCCTGCAGAAGGTTCGAGAGCTTCAGGCACACAATGAAAAGCTGACCCGAGAAAGACAACAGAGGCAGCTCCAGCTGGACAACTCTGAGACAGCCCTGCTCAAACAGAAGCTAAAGGTTGCATAAATTGGTATCATTTGTGTGTGTGTAGCTGTAGTGAATGAATGTAACTTGATTTTCAATCTGAAATAGATTCACTAAGATGGCCGAAACCATTTTATTCTCAAATAAGACATTTAGCAGCATATTGCAGTAGATACAATTTTAAATGAAGCAAGGTATTTGAAGATAAAGGTAGTCTAATGCACTTTCATAAAGCATTTTAGAATTTTTTCCCCTTAAATGTGGGGAAAAAATGTGGTAGGTAAGTCAGTCTATTGATATCCCAGTTTTGTTTCTGTAGTTATGTGCTGCTGTTATGAAGCTAACAGACACAAGTTGTTGATAGTCACACATTTTTTTTGGTACATTTTTCCAAAACTAATCTCAACATGCACATATTGCATCAGATTGTAGGATGGTTATGAAGAAGACTTCACCATCCATTTCAACATTTTTAAAACCAGGACTAATCTTGGATCAGATTTCTCAATAGTCACGGCAGTTGTTGCCACAGCAAATGAATCTAGATCAGCCTTCCTATGTCTGTTGTCTTGTGTAAAAAAGGCTTTTCTTCACTAAGCAAGCCTGGTTATTATGTAGGACTTGTGGAGTAAAGGCTGTTGGTAAAGGTAGAGTATTTTTGTTTGTTTAAGGCTAAGCCAACCATATAATTGACTGTGAGCTGAGTCATTTGAATGTTTTGTGCTGGTAATGTGAAACCATTCTAATATCAGATGATACCGTCATTCATCAACAAAAACATGTATAGGAAAGAATAATGTATGTGTGGAAGAGTAAAAACAGTTGAAAATGGACGATATATGTTTCTGACCCTAAAATGTAGCCTACTTTATATTTTATAAATGTTTCTTTGCCAACCCTCTGTCCCTTTCCCAGTATGAGGAGGTGCGTGTGGAGCTGTCTGCATTGCAGAGGGAGCTGGTAGGAGTTCGAGAAGGAGCGCAGGCAGAGGCGCGGACCAAAGAGCGTCTAGCCCAGGAGCTGCAAGGGAAAACTGCTCAAACGTGTGCTGTAGAGAACCAGCTTGAGTCAGCAAAAGCGCTTACGTTGAAGCTTACACAGGAGGTTAAACGGTGAGATTAATGTACTTTCACATTCACAGTCATGCAAGAGCCAGGCCTATACCATGCTCAAGCACATTGTACTTGTACAAAACATGATTAGCACAATAGGTGTGTATTAATGTTTTGTGTTACATTTATCAAACTGCAGGCTTTGTGGAAACCTAAATTGCTTTGGTCAATCCTGTGGATTACCGTGAGCTAAATAAAAGGAATCTGAGGAAATCAAATTTGCATGGATACGACCTTCTGCTAATTAAGATACCAGTGCTAAATGATTTAGTGCTTCCTCTTGACCACCCCATGTGTCCCCCTCCCCCAGACTGGAGGCAGAGCTGGAGAAGCTGCAAAAGGAAAGTCTCTCCGGGGACTCTGTGTTGTTTTCCACTCCATGCTGGAACATGAACTCACCCTGGGATCAAAATGGTATCCTCCCTTCTGTTCCTCTCTTTCTCTACTCCATATTGTTTTTCTATCTCTCTTCACCACTTTGTACTTTCTTTTTCTCTCCTATTCTTGTAATGTTATCTGCAACTCCCTTTTAATTTCATGCAGAACAACCCTGACCCCCAAAACCAGTCCTGAAACTAATATTTGTTTAGTATTTTTATTTGGAGCAGATCACTGTACAATGTGTTAAGTTTTCTATGACCCTGTAGTTTAACCCTATTGGCCAGTAGTTTTGTTCTTTATATCTCTGCAGGTGTTAAGAGTGGTCTCAGAGGAGAGGGCGACGTTAAAGCTCACTGTGTCAAAGTAAGTTTCCTCCAATGCAAACGCTCTACACCACATGGCAGATTTTTAAACTGGCCTGCACAGACTTTGACCTGCATGTTTTTTGGCTACTTGTGAGCAGTTGGTGCAGCTTAATTGGGGACATTCAGCAATATTCTTGGTACTGACTGTTTTTTTTTCTCTATCCTATCCTTCTGTAGCAACAGCTCCTGTTTGAAGACAGCCCAAAACCCTCAGTGGGTGGAGTTTCATCACAGTTCCCACAGCAACCACACAAAACCCCATCCCTCCGGCGCGGAGTCTACCAATCAGAGGCACGTACCCATTCCTCTGTGTTTCCGTGGGAACGGGATGACACAAGGCCCACTCCCAAAGGAAGACCAGTATCCTCCTCCTTTGCTTCCAGTGATGTCATTGTCACAGACTCTGATTCATTGGATAATGGGGCAGAGGAGGCTCTGAGAAAAGAGAGAGATGGTAAGTGTTTCCATCTTTGAAGAAAAAGAAAAAGTCAAATGAACACTTGATTTAATGTGATAAATGTTTAAAGCTGTACAGGATGGTCACAAGCACCCCGCTGCAGAGAAAAACATAAACTAGGTTCTCCAAAAGAGTTTGGTGCAGGTGCAGTAACCCCAATAATTTTCCGACCACTTCTCAATAGTACTCTGTGTTTGATGGTCATGAACAACTTCTTATGGATCAAAGGAACTGTTTGTAGTCTGTTGCTATGGTAGCCACTTTGACTTGGCTTGGCCAGGCCTGTTAGTGGGCCGTAGCATATTTGAGTTTTGCTTTACAAACAAAAAAAAAAAAGGTTTCCTGCAGCCTGAACCAGAGGAACTTGATTTCTGGAGCCTGTGTAGAAGGAGTCTACACACTGTTGTCATTAAGATATTTTTGTAATCTGTCATAAGACAGGGTGTGTTGTGGAAAAGAAATGAAAGTTTGTATTACAGCAGTTGTCTCATCCGTTTGAGGACTTGAATTGAACAGAAGAGCTGTTGGCTGTTTGTGTGTTCTGTTTTGTCTAAGAACCACATGCCCCAGGCCCAGAGTTGGCTTATTGTTTTATATGGATCATTACGCTTGCATCATTGTTTCATGCTTTAGTTTTGGAAAGTTGTAGTTTTAGTAGTTGGAAAGTTGTAATTTTTATAATGAAGTTGTTTACAAAATAGCTTAATGTGTATGTGCGTGTTGGAGAGAGAAAGGTGTGTGTGCATGTACACACGGTAGAGTTTGTTTAGTGCTGTGTGAGGGTTCTGAATGCTCTTCATTGTCCCAGAACAGCGTGTGGTCACTGCTGAGCTAATCTGCTATTGTCCTCTTCCACTGACACATGCTATATTCTCGGAACACTCTATGGGACTTGACTGTTCAGTATAGGAATAAATCTCTTTGCACTTTGCTCACATACAGAATATTTCCCAAGTGGTTGTTTATGGACATAAACATTTTACTTTTGAACCACTGCAATCATCCATAACCATGTCCTACAAATGTTCTTTTTAGTTGTAACTTTTTTTGTTAATTAATTTTGAGAAGCATTTATAAAGAGGGTTTTCTCTCGTTGTCTCTCTCTCTCACTCTCATACTCCCTTCTTCTCTCTCAGATTTGAAAATGAGGGTCTCTGGGCTGCAGAAGGAGCTGCAGGTGGAAAAAGAGCGCTTCAGTGAGACAGAGTCTCGTCTTGCTCAAACTCAGAAAGAGATCAACACAAAAGAGCAGAATCTTGCTCGCTCCAAAGACGAGTTGGCCCGTGCCCAGACAAAAATCACGCAGGAGGGAGACCGGGTGAGCACAGGCTGTGTTAATGTTATTCCCCACTGCTGTAATTACAGTTATTTCATTGATATCAAATCAGTGTTTGGAAACGTATAGTTTTATTTTAGTTGCCACAAGCCATCAGTAGAAATGTACCCCACTTGCAGATTACATTTTTTCACTTTGTCCTCACTGGTGACTAAGATGTAAAATGTATTAATTTTACTTCAAAATATATTCTGAGCTAGTTGTTTTGAGTTAATTTTACAGTTTCACCTTACCCAACATATGTGATTTAACAAAAGAACAAATTAACAGGACCTTCCTGAGGTGAAGTTGTTGTGTTAGAGCGAGGACAACACTACAGCATGCAGGGTACTCGAGGACAAGGTTAGAGAACCACTGCTCTCTCTCTGTGTTTGCAGGCTCAGACAGCCGAACAGCGAGTCAAGCAGCTACAGGAGGAACTAAAATGTCAGAGGCAGAATGCTGAAACCAGCCGCTGCAATGCTGAACAGCGTAGGAAAGACATGGAAAGAGAGCACCAGAAAGTGAGTAATTAATTCTGTATGCAACTGATCATAATTTTAACCTTTTATTTGAATAAAATGTAGTAACAACATAAACAACTGAATGGCTAGAAGGATAAATGGACAGATGCAATGTTAAAATGTCAAAGATTAAATGTAGTGCCATTTTTTTCTTTGTAGGAGTTGTTGGAGCTACAGAGAGAAAGGCAGGCTATGGAGAAGCAGCATCAACAGGAGAGCAACAGACTCAATCAGGAGATCCAGCAAGCCAGAACAGCACACAACACACTACAAGCACAGTATGACAAGGTATTCTACACATGCAAACAAAGCACAACGCGTTCTTGTGATCATGTTGTTCAGATCCGGTTTGACAAACTCTCAGACACAGAAACAGCTGCTTCAAACTTTTCTCTCTCTCTCTCTCTCTCTCTCTCTTCCTCCTTTTCCCTCGTCTCTCTGTATTATAGAAGTAATTACAGATAAATTTACTTTAATATGATTTGTGACCATGTTTCTATTCTTGTATTTTACCCTGCTGACTGCTTCTCTTTTTTCTTTTTCTTCTTCTTTCCTTCACTCATTTCCATCTCATGTTTTTTTTTCTCTGTCTCTCTCTCTCTTTCTTCCCCTTTGTAATTTCAGTATGTGTTCACAGGTCAATGCACTAATGTCACCTCTCTCTCCCTTTGGCTCTGGAGCTTTCTCACACTCTTCTTTCCCTCTGTCACTTTTTCCTTCATCCCCGTTTTCTTTTTCTGATTCCTCTTGGCTTTCTGACAGAAGGCACTTGAGTCAAGGTCAGTGTTGCAATCTGTGTGATTTGACTGAACTAGCTCTCTCTGACCTTTTGCCTCAGACACATGTTTTGTTTTTTCTTTCTCTGCTTCTCTCTTGATCACGCTCTCTCTCTTGCTCACGATCTCTCTCTCTGGCTCTTGCTCGCTTGCTCTCTCTCTCTCTCTGTGCTGTGATTATTTAGGGGTGTAGACTGCTGAGCTTAATGGAGGGGTCAGTAAGTGGAGCACTGGGGACATGCAGATCCGACTGTTTCTCTCTGTATACTGCTGTTTATAAAATGTAAATTATTTTTCAGTCTCACGAGTGGGATACTGGGTGATTAACTGCTCTGTCTGTCTTTAATAGTAAAAAAACTGACAGGTTGTTTACACTGTACAGATTTCTCAGAAGAATGATTACATAGATATCCACCTGTAAATATGAGTAAGATTTGAGCCCTTGACTGACAATAGCTAGTCACAACAAGGTACTGTTTAATATTATGCTTGTGCATACTCATATCTAATCTAGCTCAAACCAATTAACTGCTTAAACACTCTTGCACATGTGCACACACATTATGAGTTAGCCATCCATTAATAGTACAGACAAGGTTGGTATGTGTATTAAAGCCACCATTTAAGTCAGATGGTAATTATATTCTGAAAAGTCCATATGCAGTGTTGAATGTCACTTAAAAAAAGGAATATTGAATGTAGTGTTTTGAAACGACACACGCAGGAATTTGTTTTTCATACCTGCCATATGCTAGACTCTTGTACTTAAGGTTTTACAGTAGAGTGCACAGTCTTAACATTACTTTAGCTCAGAATCTTTAAATAATAGTCATAAATTGACTTGCTTCTAAAGTTGGACAGTCATCCCATACTTAACTGGAAATGTTTTCTGTGTCTGGTCTGATTTTCAGAATTTGAATGCATGGTTTTGCATGTGGTCATAATTTTTGCTGTTTGGTTTGTACTGATTTGCAGTTTGTGGGGTTTCTTGAATCACAGTCATGGCACGAAATCCAGAATTCGTACATCATAAGTACTTTTTGGATGTGGTTTGATTTACATGGAGAAGTAGAGTAGTGTCATTTTACACGTTCAAACATTTAATTCAACCATAGTTTTGTTTAACCTATACATCAGCCTAGCTGTATTAAATGAATACAGTGTGACATTGGCATTGTCATTAGCCTTGCATTTGCAGTCAACATTGCTACATGAAATCAAACCGTTTTTGTGTAAATGTAATGTTTTAATGTTCATACACATCACACAATTGAGGTAGAACTATACCTTTCTGCTTTATTTATGACTATTTATGCCTACTTCAGCATGGGTGTACCATTTTTGCTGTGACTGAGATGTGGAATTGTTTCACTATGGATTGCATGATGGCCAAGTTCCACATAAATGATTTGTTATGAGATGTTTTTGTATTCGTCACACCTAAAACCCAAATGTTAGTCTTTGTCCATTGTCTTTCTTTTGCTTCTCCTCCCTCTTTTTCGACTTCCCTATTTTACAATTTTGCCTTGTTTTCCCCTTCTTTCCTTCACTCTCTTTGTGTCTCGGCCTCTCTCTGTTTAGCTGGCTCTGCAGAAGCAGACAGTGGAGAGGGATCTGGAGGGAGTGCAGGCCAAGCTGAAGAGCACAGCGGCTGATCTTACAGAGACTCAGAAGAGAGAGACTCAGGCGCTCGCAAAACTCACAGTACGGCACCACCCTGTATACACACGAACACACTTTTAGTGTTACTCTCTTTTTGAGGACATTCCATAATTTGTGGTGAAAATATGATTCATTGTGAGAACCAGCAAAATATCCCCACTGCTACATAGGTTCTAATAAGGACATTTTGTCCACATTTGAATGAAAATACAAGTGTGTGTGCGCACACACCCACCCATGCTGGCATTTTTTATTGCCTTAGTACATGGGTGGGAACGAGCCAACAACAGCTGCTCAGTCAAATGAGCACACCTAGATCTGGTTAAACTATGCATTGCAACTTTATCTGACTCTGCCATAAAAATATTGAAATACAACAATAAACTGTTTTGTAGAGAGCGGTTGTTTGCAGTGCGGATAAAATAAATTGAAGAAATTTGCAGAATTAATGGCAAGTTATGTTTTCAAAACTGGATCCTTCTTTTGATCCTCAGTTACGTTGCTTGTAAAGGAGGTGAGGACTGTAAAAGGTTCCATTAAGTCCCTCAAGTGGTGTTGCTGTTAAACTGCCGTTAGTGACTCAGCTAAATTTTCCACTAGATATATTGGCATTATCTCCCTATGACTTAACACTCAGCAAACCCTTGTCTGTTTTTGTGTATCTGCTGTGGACAGCACTCTCTGCACGACAAAGTCCACTATGTTGAATTAACACCTACAACTTTGACTTAAGGTCATGTGGTCACATATAAGCAGTGCAATAAAATTTTATGCTAATTTTGCTATGTGAGCGTCAATTATAAATACAGAAACTGAAGTGTGATTATACTACTGAGCGATAAAGTGAAGCCCTTAGGGCACAAAGGGCTGTAAGTGTGCAGTTCAATACTATAATACAATTTAATATATATTTTTTAATTGATTGACTGCATAGGCCCACCATGTAATGTTTGTCCTGACTGTTTTTTTAAAAAAAAATTTATCCAAGGTTAGACAGTTTGCATGATGTCTACACACTGATAAATTATTCATTGTGACTGCAGTGATATACATTATTAATTAATCCCACAGATGAGTCTGCTTTGCTGCTCTGTATTAATGCAATCCTGATCTTGGCCCATAGGAGTCGCTGAGGGAAAATGAAACCCTCAGAGTGTCTCTGGAACAACTGAAGAAGAGGGAGAAAAGTTTGGAGGCTGAAGTGAAGAGACTGACTGAAGAGTTAGCGGAAGCACTGAAGCTCATTAAAGAACTACAAGGTAAAGAAAGAATGAAGAAAATCTTGATTATACATACTACACATTTTGACTTTTCACTTATTTATACTTTATTTTATATTGTTCTTGTCTTATGTCTCTGTTTGTGTTCTAATTCAGTTTCTGATACATTTCCTGTACTGTCATCATTAATGTTGTAACATAAGGATTGAACACGTCACCAATTTTCTAAATAAATATATTTGTAAAGGTGCTATTGACATGAAATTCTCACCAGATGTTGGTAACATCCCAACTAAACCACATATGCAAAGAAATCAAACCATAAATGCCCATAAATTGTGTAATGACAGGGAAAAAGCACTTACTGAAATGTATTTAATACTTTGTACAAAACCTTTGTTGGTGATTGCAGCTTCACAGCGCCTCCTGTATGGTGAAACTAGTTGCATGCATTGCACAGGTGTGATTCTTCCCCCACACAAGCTGTCGTCAAATCCTGCAGATTCCATGAGCCCCTTCTATGAACTCTATGAGCTTTAGTTATTTACATAGATTTTAGACAGGGTTCCGGTTCAGGCTGGGCCATTCTAGTAGCTTTATTTGCTTTGTCTAAAACCAATTGAGAGTTTCCATGGCTGTGGGTTTGGGATCATTGTTTTGCTGAAATGTCCACCCTCGTTTCATTTCCATCATCCTGGGACATGGCAGCAGATATTTATCAAAAATGTCTCTGTACATTTTTCCATTAATCTTTCCTTTAATTGTATAAAGCATGCCAGTGCCTAATGCTGAAAAACAGCCCTACACAACGATGTTCCCACTTCCAGACTTCACTGTTAGTATTGTATTTTTGGAGAGATATGACCTCCAAACATGGATTATGGCATCCAAAGAGTTGGTGTCATCTGACCAGACTATATTATCCCAGTATTTCAGCGGCTTGCCTAAAAGTTGCTCAGCAAATTTTAAATGCACTTCAACATGCTTTTTCTTCAGCAATGGAGTCTTGTGTGGTGAGCATGCATACAGGCCATGGCGGTTGAGTGCATCTCTTATTGTTTTCTTTGAAACAGTTGTACCTGCTAATTTCCGGTTTTTGAAGCTCTCCATGAGTGGTCCATGGCTCTTCTGATCATTCTTTTCACTCCTCTGTCTGAAGTCTTGCGGGGAGCACCTAGTCATGGCCGGTTTATGGTGAAATGATGGGTTATGACCCCAACAGCGCTCACTGGAACCTTGAGTAGTTTAGAAATTCTTCTGTAACCAATATCATCAGTATATTTTGCAACAATAAGGTGGCGAAGGTCTTGAGAGAGAGCTGTTTAGTTTTACCCATCATGAGATGTTGCTTGTGTGACACCTTGGTAATGAGACGCCTTCTAGTATCTAATAGATTTCCGCTAGTGTCATTATTTAGAAAACTGGGGGCATGTTAAATGCTTATTTTAGTCCCTGTATATATGCTGGGAAATTAATATATGATGTGTCTGTGTGGACACTACATTCACTCTCCTCTCATTTCAGCCCATCTTGCTGTTGCTCCTTCACCATTGGCCTCTTATTCCGGTGTTCCTGTTGCTGGGGACAGCTACACCCCTGTGCTCTCCATTCACTATGATCGCCCTCCGCCTCACCAGCACTCAGCTCAGAGAAAGAGAGCTCCAAAAACTGAAAGACCGAAAGACACGGACCGACCAGAGCCATTAAGTTATCCCTCTGACAGAGAACCCTGCGAGGGTATTGAGTCAGAGCATGTTAGCGAATATGGATCTGGAGAGTCAATAACACTAAATCTCAAAGAACATGAAGGGAATCCACATGGAACAGGAAGGCGTGGTGAAATAGACCTTGAGAGCTCCATTACTGAACAAGACACAGGGATAGAAGACACAGACACAGACTCCTGTATGTCTGATTCAACCAGTGATCGCATGTTTAAAGATGAAGGCTTTTCACAAACAGATATTCGTTATGACTCAGGAGGCAAAAACACTACCTCTTCACAACAAGGACATAAACAGGATTCATCCTCCCTCAAGGAGATAAATGCTGCTTTGCGGGATGAGCTCAGGGACATCAAGTCGGAGCTGGAGCGACGTCTGGATGACCTCGAGACTCAGAGGCGAGCAGAAGCTGAGGCAAGGACCAAACTGAAGCAGCTCAGTAAGAAGCACTCAAGCCAGACCGAACAACATCGTGTAAAGGTTCAGGAGTTCAAAGAGAAAGGAAGCAAACTGGAAATCCAGCTTGAACGGGAGAGAAAGGAGAGTGCAAGACTCCGGGAAGTGGTAGCTGGTTTGGAGAAGGAGGCTGAAAAAAGACAGGGGGAGGATGAGAGCAAAGTTGAGATCATCAAAGTCAAAGAAGCTTTGTCTGTGATGGAAAGGAAAGAAGAGCAGCTTAAAGAGGAAAGGGAGAAAATGCAAAATGAACTTCAGATGCTTCAGTCTGCGCTTTTGCAGGAAAGGGAGGAGAGAATGAAGGAGAGAGAGGATGAGAATAAACGACTCAAAAATAGTGAACTGGAAGGTATAAAGATTGCAGAACTTCAAGCAGAGTTGAGCCGTCTACAAAGGTCTGCTGTTTGCGAAGACAAAGACAACATGCCTTTAACCTATCTGCAACTTGGAAACCAGCCAAACACCACAGATGACGTTTCTGCGTTGGAAAATAGCCTTATTTCGTCTCCTGATGCCTGTGTTTCCTTATGTGAGTCCAACCTTCAGAACACCATGTTCTCCAAGGAAACAAGAATAATGTCCTTGATAACAGAATCTGACACTTGGACAAAATCTCCAGAACACTTCCTACAGGACACAGAGGATAGCACTTCAGCAACACACCTTAATAAGTTAGGAAAATCCAGAGAGGGCACTGACTTGGATGAAACGACCATTTTGATCTTGGAGGTTGAACGTTTGCGAGTACAACGAGACAAAGAGTCACAGCGGTCAGAAAAGACCCAGAAGAAGCTAGAGGTTCTTCAGAACCAGGTGACAAATCAGACACAGCAGCTAACACTAGCATTTGAAAACCAAAGCAAGCACATAGATGGCCTCTTGAAGGAACTACTAGAAAGAGACGATACCCTCCAGAGGCAGGAAGAGGAACTACAGAGCTGCCGAAAGGAGATTGCCTTGCTCAAAGCAGATAAACACACAAAGGAGATGATGCAACCAAACACTGAACAGGTCCTTGTGGAGTCAGGCTGTGCGTTAGTGACTAATAGTGCTATTTCATGTAACTTGAAGGTTGTTAATGAGGAGGCGTCTGTTACTGTGAAAGACAAACTACAATTTGATTCAGAGCCCAGAATAATTGTAGAGGATGGTAAGGATCAGTCCGGCAATATAAATGCTGAACAAGATGCATCATTTATGTATGAAGTGACTATAAACACCAAGGATCCTGTGGCACTGCACACCTCTGATGTACATGGTGGAGATTCTGCCTGCCACACTGAAAACTCTAAAGCAAAGGGAACACTGAAACCACATACAGCTGCTCAGCAACACAGAGGTTATGTGGTTGAAATGAGCACCGAAAATACAGAGAGCTTTACTACAAGTCCCGACAAGCCTACAGAACAGTCTTTTAATGTCAAATTGCCTCCGAGCTGTATAGAATACCCCAACGATGATGTCAGAGAGTTAAAGGAGGTAATAAATGAATTGCATGCAGCACAAAATGAACTTTCTCAGTTGAAGGCCAAACATGACCAGCTGACTCTGCAGCTGCAAGAAGTATCAAAGGAGGACTTCCTGGTCATCAAGCAAGAGAATGAACAACTAAAATTAAAACTGGAACAAATGGCTAAAGAAACATGTTTATCGCAGAAACGTCTGGTAACGCAGAATGAGACTTCTCATTTGACAAACACTAAAGAAGTTGATCAACCGTTTGTAAATAAAGATCCTCATGGAAGCTCAGGAGATGGCGAAGGAGAAAAAGTTGAAGAAGAAAATGACGGTGAAGATGAGGCATATTCTTCAGCACGAACTTTGTCTCTTCAGGAACAGGTACAGAAGTCGTGCTTTTATGCATCACAAATCCTTTAGTCTTTTGCGTGCCTCATCAGATACTACTAAACTAATTACAAGAGGATCGAAGTTTGATTGGCTGGGCTGAGCCAATAATGATTAACAATCAAAATATTTGTCTCTGTATTTACAACTGCTTCATCTTGCCTCAAGCCCGTAGTCCAAAGCATGGTTTTTGTCCTGTTGTTTGTAGACTGTGTAGTTGGCCTAGATCTGTCCTTTTTTGATAGATACAGCTATTCAGTGCACAGCTATGATGGATACAGATATTCATGATTTTCTGCAATTAATCACATTATTATACCCAAAATTCATGAATGAATTCAAAAGTAGTGTATTGTGCACTCTATTTGAAAAAATTATGCAATATAAAAAATTTTACATTTAGTTGTTGCCCAGCATTACTTAAAATATATTTTGAAGAGGGTGTTTAATTTCCTCCTTTTTTTTCCTCTATCCCCCCCCCCCCCTCTTGTTTTCTCTTAGGTTCAAACCCTACAGATCCAGCTCCAACTTTTATCAGAGCAGAACACAAAGCAAGCTGAAGAGCTAAAGCTCTGGAGTCTCTCTACCTCAGCTCTGGAGGAGATTATGGATGACCATAGCAATAGCAGACCCATAGTGCTAGTGCGAGAGGATCAGCTAGTTCTCTCATGCAGCCCCACACTGTTACACACAGATAGCCAACAAACCAGGTACCCATTTAGCCCTAGTATTTGAATGGCATTTGTTATAGATAAACGCACAGTAAAACCGAGTCTGTGATGAAGTGTGTGTATTAAGAACATATATTTATACATGAGCTGAAAGGCACTTGAAATGATTGGCGGTGTGTTGGGGCAGTAAACACAGGTGCTAAGAGAGGACGTTCCACTGTAGGTATATAGTCATTCCTCCGACATTCGAGTATGTACTCTCTGTTGCAGGAGCACGAGGAAGCACGGAGATCTTTCTCAGCGTAAAGGTTACTCAGGCCCTGAAACTGGAGTCGATGAAAAGCATGGTCAGCTCAGATCAATCAAGAGCCCAGGAAACTGTCAGTCAGAGCTCCACACCAGGGTAAAAGCTGCATGTTCAATGTGTTATATTTATATTGTTATCGCTACTCACTTCAACAATAAGTGTAAATGTAACGTGCATAAAATTGTATCAAAATTTGAAACTATTTCCTCTGGTTTCTCATTTCTGTCTTCCCTGAAAACAACTGTATGTGAAAGAAAAAAAGAATTAGTAAACTGTTCATTTTGTTCATTGTGCTTTTTGGGATAAAGTGGTTAAAATGGCATGTTAAAAGATTTTTGTATTTTTATAGGATCAGTATTTAGGACATATACAAGTACAGTTGCAGAGAATCAAGACTATTTTAAAGTTCCTCTGTTCCACATTTTTCTTGTATTTTAGTATGTTTTCTTAGTTTGTGTTCTTTTAATATTTCTGTTGGTTTATTCACCAAAGGTAGTTTCAAGGCTAATCTATGTAATGAGTGCATCATTCAGAAAGCAGTCCAGGCTGTGAAACACTCCTGATAATGTCATCATGAATAGGCAGACGTAGCTGTAAATGTATTGCTTAGATTCTGTTTTGGCACTCTATAGGCTGGTTGCCACTTTTTTGAAGTTTTCAGTGATATGTGCTCTTTTAATGGATAATATAGAACTGAACTCATTTTTTCCCCCTTAAGGAATCGGTTACAGACCACAACCACACAGTGCCTGAAGCTAGTGATCAAAAATCGGAAATCATGACGGTGGATGCTAATAGCTCATCTCTAGTTTCATCCTCTGAAAAGGTGAACTTTGGAGACGAGCATGATTTAATTCATCAGATCAAACCAAGAAGGCCGAACGAGGAGGCTCCAGAAACTGAGAACAGGTCTAAAGAAAATGCTTTCAGAAAAGAAATCCAAGAGGATTTTTCCGTCCCAGACAAATCTGAAGCCAAAGTAATGGATCCAATGCCAAACACTAAACGGTCAGACATGGGAGATACCCAGATACCCTGCCTTAACCATGGTGAGGTGACACTTGGACCTGTTGACACTCTTGGAAGAATGACAGATCAGCAAAATGGCCCTGCTGCTGTTCTTGGGAGACAGAGAAGTAACTCTGCACAGAGGGCAGGTGATGATGCAACAAAGTCTTTTGCTACAGACCAAGGTCAAAGATCAGGGATTACGGGAAAAGCAGATCAAGCAGGCAGCAAAGAAGTGAAGAATGTCTCTACTCAGACAGAAGAGTGCAGTGAGTGTGAAGTTAAAGAGGCAGAAGGTTTCATTGCTCCCCAGGGGAACGCGACGCAACTGCATGCCAGTACTCAGACCCAGGCTGAAGAGATGAAGCAGCCTGAGAAAGAGGAAGAGCAGGATGATGATTTGACTGGCTCCTCACCATCTTCCCTTGTCCTGCCATCAAATGCAGAAAAGATTCTCCTTACTAGTTCCTTCCCCATCCCGTCAGATCCAGCTCACCTAGCCGAGCGCATCAGACGCAACCGCAGCCGGATTTCTGCAGCGCATGATGACATCGAGTACGAACCCTATGGCCTGCCCGAGGTCGTCATGAAAGGTGAGCTTTGTTAAAATGGGTCGTTGCATAGGTTCTGCGTAATTTCCATATGATTCTCCCCTCGCTTTAATTGTAGTACTTGTTGTCCCCAGTGTGACTCAACTAGTTTAGGCTAGTGTACGTAAATCTTTGTAAATTATAATTACAAAGTACCAGTATTTGAGTCTGTTTAAATAAATGATCTGTCATGACCATCAATCCTGTTTAATTTTAAGGAGTGTTTTGTTTTGGTGAGATGTGCAGTAAGATTTATTTTTATTTTTGTCTAGTTTTGAATTTAAAAAAAAAAATTAATTAAATTAAATGGTCATGTAGGCTTCTAGTTTTTTTTTGCCTTTTATGAATTTTTTTTACATGTATATGAAAATGAAGTTTATTATTAATTTATTTTTCTTGCTCTCTATCTCTAGGTTTTGCTGATATTCCCAGTGGTCCAGCTTGTCCTTATGTTTTGCGGAGGGGGCTTTTGGGGACTGATGCTCTTCACGTTTCACTCAGAGAACCTCTCAAAGAGGCAGAGGAAGATGTTGACCCTTAACACACTGCTGCTGGTTAGTACATTCTGGATAAGCGCTCCATTTGGATCAAGTCTGCTTTAAACGTCTTTGTGTCGTTTCAAAGCTTTTGACATTTGGGTGTTTTTGCAGGTTTGCAGTGAATCACATATTTGAAGGCGTGTGTCTTATCTTGAATGTTAATGGTCTCCACACCCATCCCAATGTAAATGCCGGCCTTTTTGTGTGATAAATTTATGAATTCCAGCCTTTGAGAGAACAGTAACATTCTTACTGATTTTTTTTTTTCTTTCTCACTTGTGCTCGCATCACCATCTGAAAAGCTGACTTATTTATGTTGTGTCCAAATATGTTTTACATACACTTGTGATGTAGCTTTAGTTTTAGAAACTTGAAATTTGTGAATATCCTTATTTATGTTTTGTTAGAGTTTATTTACTGCCATAGATTGATTGATTGCTGTGAATATTGTAGAATAAAAAGGTGTGTGTGTGTGAGAGAGAGAGAGAGAAAGTGAGTGTGTGTGGTATGACTCAGACCAACCTGAGCCTCTTTCCGCTCCTTGTATGGTGATCGGTGTTGAAGTGTGTGTACACACTCGTGTCTGGCTGCTTAACAGTGCCTGGTTCTTCTTATTTCAACATGACTTTTGTGTTCGTTTTATGTGGTAAATGTTTTGATTTTTAAAATATGAAATTAATATATTGAATAGAACATTTTGTTGTGCAATGTGCACATGTTCTTTAATTGTTTTTTTTTTTCACGCCAGACAAACAAGGAGGGTTTGTAATGCTGAATGCTTAAATTAAAAATGTTTTTCTTTTTTTAAATATTAAGATGGTCTTGTTATTAAAAGACAAAACTGTCTGGTTTAAGTTTTTCCCTCCTGTGCAAGTGTACACAGTGTCTAATAAACTCTGAGAAGTAACCCTGTTTGTAATTATAGATTTTTTTGGGGGGGGAGACAAGATGGGCTGGGGGATTGCTGGCTGTTTACATAACACTTGTTCAATAGATGCAGAAGAGGGGAATCTAAGACACTATAAGCATTTGTATGTCTTTGAAAGGCAGATATATTAGTTAGGTGTCTTTAGCAAAACCAAGCTGTTCTAGCATGTTTTGTACACGTTCAACATTGCACTGCTTCAAGGAATGACAATTTACACGCTGTATAATTCACTTGTTGGCATCAAGTAAGTTATTTTTTAAATCCCAATGGAAAGGGCAGTTCGGGTTTCTGTGCTGGCACAAAGAGACTCATGGTGTCTACACAGTGTGGCATCAGACTGAGATATAGATCTTCCAGATACCTTGTGTTTGGGAGGTAACAAAACTGTCTCAAACTTGTGCTGCTCCTTTAGCTGATGATAATACCTCGCATTTTTTCAGGGTGATAGGTTGTTCCCTGTTTATTATTTTAAAAATATTTTTGCATACTTTTCTCCTTATAGCTATCAAGTATAACACATGCTAAGTCTCACAAAGTGCCATTCGTTTGATCTGCATCGTGCTGACTGATGGAGGGGTGAAGAAGGGCCTAGACAGAGCAAAAACCTGATGACTGGGTCGATGCTGAGACAGTAGCTCCTGGCCATTCTTCAATGCAAATTTTAAAAGGCCCCAAAAGTGTGAATTGATTCATACATTTAAATTATGAAGTGTCAAAAGTGCAAAAAAAAGTACTAATGCAGCAGAATGGTTGAGAATAAAATGTTTTTGTAAAAAAAAAAAAAAAAATAATGCAGCTGGATCACTTCTGTGAATGACCATATTGATTTAGACCGAGTTGCTTTTAGGCAAAGCTGGTGTAAAGTAGATCGCTTTATAGCTGGAAACAATTGTCCAAATGATTTCTCTTGTCTTTATTTCTATCTAAAGCAATGTTGCAGTAAAACAACATTGTGGTTCAGTGTTTTTGTGTCGATTCAATTTTATTTCTCATTATATTGTTTTGTTAGGCAATGTTTGGGCAATTTAAAATTTCTGCTGCTTTAAGCTGTATTGTGGCTTTGTGTTTTTGTTCAAAAGCTGTTGCTTTCAAGCCTGATCACTGATTTCATGTAGGCAACATTTAGTGCCTATGTTTCCCAAACCTCTTCATTCTGAATGGCCAGTTCAAACGCTGGGAATTTTTGTAGGCTTTGTGAAATGTTAAATATCCAGCTCCAGTCAAGAGCAGCTGAAGAAACTGACATAGAGGGATGAAAAATCTAAAGGCAATAAAAGTCGTTTAGAAATAAGAGATGGAGATAGATAAACATTTATTTATGTGACTCTACCTCCCTGAAACTATCCTCCACCTCCTCCTGCTGACTCCATCTCTGCACCCCCCCACCACCACCACCACCACCTTTTTCCTCGGCACATCTCTGATCTCAGCGGCTCTCTCTCTGTTTTCTGTCTTGGGTTCTCTGTTCTTTCTCCACTCGTTCGCTGGCAGGCTGATGTAAAGGCACGAGAATGGGGAAACACCAGGGGTGTGTTTGCATGCACTCCTCTCGTTTATTGCAGAGAGGGAACTCCTGACAGTCACTTGTTGGAATCTTGCACTCTTGACTCTTTTCTTTTTCACACAGGTAAGAAAGCTTGGCTGCAATAGCAACTAGCAGTTGCATGTCAGGGAAGAGATTGTGTTTTTGTTATTTTTGTTGGGGAATGTACGTGTGTTAGAAAGGTGGAAGTCGGTGTGATACTCAGTCCAGTGTCTTCTGAGCATGAATGATGGAAGTTTGAGTGTAATTATTTGTTTCTTAATATTAAAGCTGTTGGATTTCTGTAATAAATTGTATTGATGTAATTATGGAAGGGATTGGTCCTTAGAATTTAAGTTGCTGACAGCAGGATTATTTATCTGCTCCACTTAAATGGTCACGGTTTCACATTTATCTGATACTGTGCGAGTTGAGAAGGGAACCAAATGCTTTGCTCTGACCTGTAATTTAACGGTGATACTGAGATACTGAAGATGTGTCAGTTGTTTGGCAGTGACTGCACAAATGATGAACCAACGAACATAAATGTACTGACTCAGAAAGCAATTTCTTTTAATGATCTGATTTTTAAATGTTTTTACCCCTTACATTCTTGAGGCATATCATTCATTAATCACACTGAAAAAAGTGCAAATCAATTGACACTCGGAAGTTTAGGCCTGGGGCTCCTGGAATTTAAGGGGTTAATTGTCCTAAAAGAATTAGAAGTCAGGCAAGACTGAATTAGAAGTGAGTAAACTTAGAGCTCATTTAAAGGACAGTCGGCGTTCACCAATTTGCTGTACTATACAAACAAACGAAACTAAACCCAAACAAAGCTAACCTAACGGGGAAAAAATAAGTAATATAAAATTTGAAAATTGAAATAGAATAAAATAAAAATAGAAACCGAACTGACATGTCCCAAAGACATGAAGCCAACTTAAACACGTGACAGTAAAATCACAGCACATAGTGCAGCTGTTTTACTGCATTTTACTGCAGTTCCAGAAAATACCAACACATTGTGCAATTGGGAGAGTATTTCTGATGTTGTCAAGAACTGATTTCTCTTAATGAAGTCTGAATTTAAATATCTTCAGCTATTCCAGCTGCCCCAGCGGTGTTCTGGTATTGATTGTGCGGGCTGCCCTGTGTGAGCATGTGCCAGTGATGCTGAATGTCCTGCTGTGCATCAAGGCGCTGTCAGCAGGCTTTAGAACACTGTGTTTACACAGACCTCCTCCACAGGCCCTGTTACTATGGCGTCATTTGTTGTGTTCTGATCTGTTATGCTTATGATACTCTGTCTCGTGTCTGGATCACGCCGGCACGTCTTCAGAGCTGTTTAAGCACGTTCTTTGGCCACCATGCTACGCAGGTCGAGGTAGCGTCCTGTGAAGGAGGCTGATTGTGAGGAGGAGTGAGGGATGACAGACTGATGGAGGAGAGAAAGACTGGGGTGAGAGCACAGTGTCATAGGTGACCTCTGCATCTTCACCTCTATCAGATTTCTATCAGAATGCGGGTATTCAGTGCCTACCAAGTGTTCGAGGACACCAGTCTTTTTACAACATGCCTTTTTGGTCAACTTCCAATAAATGTACTTGTAAATGTACTTATGGAAAGCAGTGTATATTTGATTGTTTTCCTTTACAAACCTGGAAAACCGAAGATACATATGATGAGAACAATGCCAAACACTTCTTTTCCTCTGAAGCAAAACTGTTGAGTCATTTAGACAATATCTGCTGTTCATAACAAGATATCATTTCTGACTATATATCGAGAAATAGCAGGGAAACCCAAGCACAGCAATGCTGTCCTCAAACTTTTGCTGTTTATCTCATATGTTCCTTCGTGTCTGTTTCTTTTTATTTCCCTGACTCTGGCTTAATCTTGTCATTGTTGGGGCAAAAAGACTAGCAATTAGTGGTCACATTTCCCCCCACAGACAGCAATTAGCAATTACATATTCCCTGCAGCTCCTTCACGTAGACATGACAGAGGAAACCCCTTGAATCAGAATCCCTGAGGAGTGCTGAAGAACCATGCGTTGCTCAACTCTGCTGACAATCTTGGCGGTCGTGCTGCTGTATCTGGTTCTGGGGGCGCTGGTGTTTGGCTGGCTGGAGACACCTAGAGAAGAGTGGGCGTATGAACAGCTTCTCAGCTCTCGACTCGCCTTTCTGCACAACCACACCTGCATTAAAGAGAGCAGCCTCACTGAGTTCACTCAGGTACAGTTACTGGTAAACATAAACACTGAACACTGAAAACACAGATTTCAGATTTCTGTTGAAGGCACTGTTCAAGTCAAGAGATGCGTATACACACGTTTGCCTTTATCTATATTGATTCATATGCCATAGGTTTTCCAAACAACCCATCCATGGATGGTTCTTTAAAGCAATGGTTCTCAAACTGATGGTCACAGGTTTTCCCTCTTTTATGGGTTTTGAGTTGACCACTTTCTTCAGGTTTCCTGGAGACCAGTTTGCGAAAGATTCCTTTAAAGAGGAATTGTTGTAAATTAAGTTTGCTTCTTAATTAGCCTATTGAGTGGATCAAGCATAGCCCTGGGAAAATACATACATATGTAGAGCTGGGATGCTCCAAGGACAGGGTTGGTGGTATCTTCTCAATCCTCTCATTCCTCTGCAGAAAGTAGTTGATGCAATCGAGGCTGGGGTGGATGCCCGAAGCACTGCTAATTTCACCAGCCGGTGGGATCTGTCCAATGCTTTCTTCTTCTGTGGGACCATCATCACCACAATCGGCAAGTCTTAAAGTTTTGCCTCTTTGCATGTTTACTTTTTGCAGTGCAAAAAATAGCTAAATAAATAAATAAATTCCATTTGCCAAGTATTCTGTCCTTTGTTGTGTGCTCCCCTATACACAGGTTTTGGGAACCTTTCTCCTAAGACTGAGGGAGGCCAGCTGTTCTGTATATTCTATGCCCTGGTGGGTATCCCCATGTTTGGAATCCTGTTAGCTGGAGTGGGTGACCACCTGGGAACCAGCCTCCGAAGGGCAGTGGCAAAGATAGAGGCTCTGTTCTTGGTGGGTGCTTTAAAAATCTCAGCTAACGTGACGCTTTAATGATCCCTTTTTTGACTTTTGAGATTTGCTGCATTTAAAAAAACATGGCTAAAAGAACTGCATGACTTGTTATGGTTATATAAGGTGATGTTTGTGTTCATATGGAGAGTTAAACTGCTGTTAAAATTAATGCTCTGCTGTCCTAATTATCTTCGCTTGCTTGATAGTGTTAACTAATGTTGATAATCTGGACTGTGCTGTTGTTGTTAGCATGTCATTGGTGTTAGATTGATGCTGTAATGTTAATGAACACTCGCATGTTTGTTTTCTTAGTGATAATATGAGGAGCAAGAAGGATGTGTTTGGATAACAGTTATATCTTTTCCTGAATTACTGCAGAAGCGGGTGAGCCCCACCAGTGTACGGGTCATATCAGCTGTGTTCTCCATTCTGATTGGTTGCTTAATCTTCATCGCATTGCCAACCGTGGTGTTTCAGGAAGTGGAACAGTGGACTCTTCTGGAGGCCGGATACTTTGTAGTAATCACTCTAACAACCGTAGGCTTTGGTGATTATGTAGCAGGTACTCAATTACCTTCTTAACGTTGTCAGAGTGACAGGATATTACATTTACTTTTGGTTTGCGGGAAGTCTTTGCGGATATTTTCTTCCAGCATGTACAGCATTCTCTAATTTAGCTGATCTCTAATTTCCCCTGGTGATTTGCAGAAGAGGGTAATAACATTAAGGTTTTAACGAGCATATTATGCAGGCCTTAGTCAACAAATATAGTTAAATATAGCATTAATGAAGTCAAATAGAGAAATACTGGCTAGAGATTTCATTAGATTACTTGAGTTTTAGTGTGAAGATAAGATTTGGAATAAGTTTTTTGTTTGTCCGTTTCCAACTTCCCTAGATAACCGTAGAGAAGGCATTTTTATGTACAAACCTCTAGTGTGGCTGTGGATTGTGTTTGGTTTGGCCTACTTCGCATCCATCCTTACTATGATAGACAACTGGCTCAGAGTGCTGTCCAAGAAAACCAGGGCAGAGGTGGGTGTGAATATGTGTGTGTTTGTATTTGCGTTGGAAACGTTGCAACTGTGTACATAATATGATACAAAAGATGTACAACATTAGTTAAATACCTTTTGCTGTCATTTGAAATTCTTTTTGAGATCTTATAGTGAATATCCTTTAAAGGCTGTGTATGCACTATGAAGGACACCATGATGGTTTAGTGTTTTCTAGATAACTAATGCTCTCTTTCAACTGGTTGTAAATGAATTAGCTTATAATAATCATATGCTGAGCGTTTTTGAAGAAACAGTGGTAGCTGACTGACACTGATCATTATATCTATGCCACAG